>PVIW01000436.1:276177-507662 GCA_004026585.1 Noctilio leporinus | reverse complement strand
CAAAACTAACAACAACCAAAACAGAACCAAGTATATGAATACAAGGAATAGGCCTTCAGTGGTCAGGGGAACGGGGTAGGGGGGAGGGAGAGGTAGAGGCAAAGAAGGGGAGCAGCTTAGACAAGAACCTAGTATAAAGGAACCATGGACATGGACAACAGGTGGGATTGACTTTGGGGGGAATGGGTGGGTGGGTGGGAGGACAGAGGGGAGCAAAAAGGGGATGGATGTAATACAACAACAATAAAATTTAAAAAATAAATAAATAAAATATCACCTAAACTGGCTTGAAAACTAGTGAGAAGCAGTTCAAATGAGATTTTTACTTCAACCAAAGAAAGTGACCAATGTACATAGGGAAATACAGACCGTACCACAACCCTGATACACCCCAGAGATCCACAGCCCACAGACTGATGCTCTTCAAGATTCTTTTCAAGCATCCTTAAATGCCCACGTGCTGCCACTCTAAAACTAAGATTAGTAATAGGAAATACGTACATTGAAAAATTAATAGAAAACCTTAAAAGTATACAACCTGATTTCCTCTTATTTCTTCTTTCAAAATGTCCGAAGTTGAAGAATGGAATGAAATTTTCAGGACACAAACTACTCTATAGTAAGAAGTGGCATTTTTGATAGAAGTAAATAAAACCATGAAATTAGCTTGATTGTGTTTATTTGAGTCCATATTAGTTCACCTTAATTGGTTGTTTTGATTGGTTTGTAACTATACAACCAAAACTAATTGTATTAAAAATATTCAGGCGGCATTTTAAGTGCTCCTCTATTTTTCATGATTATTTCCAGGACCTATAAGAAGTCAAGTGGCCCAATACCATCTTCATTGCAATTCAGATGGTCTCAGCCTCAGGGGAAACATTTTGTCTCTAAATGTTTTACAGCATGTGGGCTAACAGTCTGCAAAAAAATTAGTTAATGCATTAAGGAGTCTCTTTAAACTAAATATATATTTATAATAATGTATGCAAACAGCTATATGGAATTGCTTCATTTTTGTTTTTAAAGATTTTATTTATTATTTTTAGAGAGGGGAAGGGAGAGAGGTAGAGAGGGAGTCAGACATCAATGTTTGGTTGCCTTTCACCTGCCTCTAGCTACGAGCCTAGCTGGAGACCTGGCTTGCAACCTGGTTATGTGTCCTGAATGGGAATCAAACCAGTGACCTTTGGGTTTGCAGGCCAGCACCTTATCCACTGAGCCACTAGTCAGGGCCGTGATTTTTTAATATTGTGTGTTAGACTTAAATCTGACTCCTGTGCTCCTGTACATAAGATCAGTGATCATGTGTTATTCAAGTGCTGAGCATGGTGCCTATCACACATTTGCACATAGTAGATGCTTCATTTGTGTTAAATGAATGAACCAACAAAGTAAAAGAAATGCTTACTTTCATGTTTTTATTAAGTCTTTCATCTTCCTGTACTTTTGTGATATTATTTAATGACTAAGAAATTTTCACATTGATCCCTGAAGTACTTAAGTACTTATTTCATTATTAGAGGCTGTCTTATCTACTGAAAGAATTCAGCACAATGTTCTCTACATGTCTCTTGAATTTTACTCCCACTAAACTGGACAAAAGATCAATTTACATAATAACAATTCACTGAACATCAACAATTAAAGATGCAATAAGGACAAAAGAGAGCATTTACACAAAGCCCTGTCTATAGAAATTAAAAACATCTTGGGAGAGAAAAAGCTGATACATAAACACCTAACAAAAAAAATCTGTTGATAAATGCTACAGAAAAAGTGCAGGTAAAGTATCATGAGAAGTAATTCAATCAGCTATAATTATCCTTAACTGGACTTGCATCAAGACTCATAAAAATGTTCCTAAACTATTTGAGCCAATTTTAATAGCCTTATTTCATACATTCTCTGTGAGAAAACATTCCCATTGACTTAAACATTAAAGAGTTAATTCACATTTTATTTACATATATCTACTATTTAATTATAATACATAAGTATATAATGAAATGTTCATGTCCAAATCAAGGAATCCAGACAGGTTTCTTTGCTTTAAATGATAAATTCTTAATTTTATAGTCAACTCTCTACCTAACAAGATGCCTAATGCAGCAATTTGGATTTAAGGAACAACTGATATTCGAATATTAGATGTGTCTTGGTTAGCAAGATGCCAATGTAGATTTGGTAAGTATTAACTACTTCTCAATAATGTGCCTAAAACCCCTATAATTTGCATCAATAGTCATCTAATCCCTTAATCATAGGTGATGGAATCCATAGGCTTCCTTTAGTCTTAAATTGGCAACTTAGTTTTTAGCATTTAGAAACAGATAAATTACTTGATATAACTTTGTCTTTTTTTATTTTTATACTTTTAAAGTTTCTATCTTTATGTTAGTTTGGAGGATAGAGAATAACTTTTTCTTTCAATCATCATCAGAATTTGGTAGAATGAGATAGATTTTTAATAGGAGGCATTATTTGAGGGGTAGATATGATATAAAATCTGCTCAGATAAACCCATTTTCTCTCAAGTTGAACAATTAAAGCATTTAGATAAATATGGAGAGGTAAGAGTAATATCAGAACCTAGCACCCATTCCATTGTGTATAAAAATGATTGATAGCAATTTACCTCTCATATGGCTAAACAAAACACTGTCAAGCCTGATTTATATTAGAACTGAAAATGACCTTTTCAGTTTAATAGCATGGAGTCCAATTACTCCACCTGTTATAATTAAGGAGAAACCACAAAACATTTGATAATTGCTGGATGAGACTGTGACAAATTTATTTACTGGCTTAAATTTTTACAAGTCACTAAGATAGTTTCAAACTATTTAATAATTTCCTGAATGCAAACAATGTATTTACCTTAAGCAGAGGTGGTCTCTGGTGTTAGAAACCTGAACTTCATACAATTTGGGGGGACCCTTTTATGCTAAAGAACAAAAATGTTATTAAATACAACATTGAGTATAAAATCTTGAAAACATCTAGACCAAGTGAGAGAGCTAAAACATAAGCATCCTCAGATTCATGGTAACCCCAACATGACCAAAATTTACAACATTGACAATTTGCTCTTTAAACGTAAGTCATGCAGAGGTTGACTTAGTCCTCCCAGATGACTTGCCCTTTGAAAGTTGAGATGCTATGTCTTCTGACAGTTGAGCTAGACTAGTTCAACCCAGTGTATGTATCCATTTCCAGTCTTCCACCCCAGCAGTAGATGCTAAGAGCTGTCTCTACAGTCAGGTGCTATGATCTGAATCCTTGTTCTTTTCCTATTGGTGCCAACCACTCATCAGCCCATTTCCTCATCCGTAAAAATGGAAATAACAATAAGCATACCTATTTCATAGGATTGCTACAGGATTCAAGCATAGTTTATAGCATGTAAAAGGTTGACACGATATCTTAATGAGGCAGGAGGCAGCATAAGAAGAACTCTTAGGCTGTGCAGCTGTTGCTGGCCAGCCTCTAGCATCCTGGTTGCCAGGCAACACCTTTTAGCACTTAGGTAGGATAGATAGTAAACTTAGGCAGGGGGGAGGAGGGAGGCATATCTCACCCACTAACTCAGTGGTCCTGAGACTGGTGCAATAATATTGCCAAGTGTTCCAACATTATAAGAAATGCTATGTTAACATGGGAGGAGGGAAGTCCTTGACATTCTATGTATCATTTTCACTATTTAGGAAAGAAAGTCTTGAAGCTGTGCATTCATCCCAAGGCCTGAAGGGGGAAGAGGAGGAGACTCATTACCCAAAGAAAAAGCCCATAAATCTTTGGTTAATTGCCTGCCTCCTGTCATGTATCATTTTACAACAAAATGAACAAATGGAGTCTGAAGGAAGATAATGGTTCAGGCTAACAGATCCCCAACACATACCTACATTTGGGTAGACCCATCACCCCAGAAAGCTGGTACCATCTTTACTGTCAGTTGGCGGGATGGAGCTTCTTCACCTCCATCCCGCCAACTATGTAAGTCCTCAGAACAAAGGACCTGGGGCTCCTGCCTCCCCTGCTCTTGCCTTTATCACCCCCTTTGGCAAGGCCCATTCTCTTTCTTAGAACGTATCATGCATAAACCCTGCTTGCACACTAACAGGCTTGCTGATCTGTAATTCTCTACTGTGTTGGCAGGAAGAACCAGGTTTCTCCCATTAACATTAACACTTACAAAACTGGTATTAATTCTCACTGAAAAGTAAATATATTTACAGACATTAAGTAGAGTGATAACCTGATTATTCCTATACATTATTCCTGATGATTTCTACATAGGCTTTTTTTTGACAGACCCTGTTGGTACTATAATATGAGTGATATTCCAAGTAGACTTTACTATCAGTAGATAACAATAGAATATTTTCTTATTGTAGATATCAGGCTTAAATTTCAGAAGAGATGCATTGAATTATTAAATTATTTTATCCTTTTACTCTACCTTCAAAAAGTTTTACAAAATTAAACAGAGAACTGTGTATGTCAGAGAAGCCTTAGAGTTTTATTATGATTGAAATTAACTTAATACATATCAGATTAAAGCTTTGATCTCTATATACTTTGATAGATGAAAGTAAAGCAAAAAAATTGTAATTATTCATGTATTTGACCTTTCTTTCTATCTTCCTGACCTAAGTCTCCAAAACACTTTCTAAAGATTGGCACTAGAATTTCTCAAATGGATTGACTTCTCCAAGGAAATTAAACTAGTACAGAAAATAAGAAAGTTACTGAATGAGTTGCCTTAGCTTTTTGATCAGAGATAAATAGATAACTATTTTTTTTTTTTACTTTTTTACATTTATTTTACTAGAGAATAAGGAAGAAGGCCTTGCATTGAAAGGCTTTCTTGACTTTTACTTTTGGAAAAGAAATAATTGAACAATGTTCTCTTCTTTTAAATTTTCCTTTTAAAGATTTTCTTCAGAGGCCATACATTGTGATTGATTTTTATCTTCACTTGGCTAGTTCAACTAAGTTTCGAGACTTTTTGCCTTCCCAAATTTAAGTATGGTAATCCATATATTATATAATTTGACTCAATTGGTTTCTGAGAAAGTGATAATGAGTAAGCATGTGCAGAAAGTCTCTATGTGGAATATTATTGGCTTAATTCAAAGGAAAAGAATTGGATTTATTTTCTTATATACAAAAGTTGGATATGGCCGGTCACCAGTATTGATTTAATTAATGAGTAATGTCATAAAATACTGAGGTTCTGATCTGTTGCCCTTCATTTTTTGGCTTTGTAACTCTATGTGCTGATTGTATCTGTCCCTTCCATCAGAAAAAACAAGTCTTCCCAGAATCTTCCCTAGCAGGTCTCTGCTTAAACCCATTGGCCAGAAATGTATCAATTTTATTGCATAGCTAAGGAACTGGAGGAAGTGAGTACCTGTCCTAGAATCCAGAGTGGAAGCAAGTGAGGTGAAGAGAATGAGGATGGATTTTATATTGGCCACCATTTAAGCATAATGCTAAAAATAATCCCACATAATTATTACATAATATTTATGTTTCAAAGCATAGATTCATATCTAACATGTTAATTACTAGGAGTAAGATTCCTTGCTGGGTGATAATTGAGATTTTATGTTTGGGGCTAATTATTTAAGACATATTTCTTCAATCATGTTAAAATATATTTTGAATGACAACTGACAGCCAGACCCTATAATAGCACTACAGATACATAGATCATCTGTTCAGAGTTTCTTCTTTCAGAAATGAGAAAACCTATAAACAAAAGTAAATTACAGTGTGTGGTAAATAGAAAAATGCCCCCCTCATCCTCTAACCATATTGCATTGCCTGGCAAAAAGAAATTAAATTGCTAATCAGCTGACTTGGAGACAAGGAGATACAGAGATTATTTAGATGGATCTAATCTAATTTTACGAGTCCTTAAACATGAACGAGACATAAAGATGCATCAGAGAAATGAGATGTGAGAAGGACATGACTTGCTGTAGCAGACTTCAGAAATGGAGGAAGGGGACCAGGAACTAAAAATTATGATGGTTGGACCCCTCAGTTTATAGCAAAAAAAAAATGGAAATCTTGGTCTGATAACTGCAAGGGACTGAATTATGCCAACAATCTAAGCCAGCCTGGAAGAGGGTTCTCTCCTGGAAGAGCCTCTGAAGAAAGATGCGGCCTGCTTATACCTTGATTCTAGCCTCAGTAAAACTTGGTATCTACATAATTATAAGATACTAAATTTTGTTATTTTAAGCCACTTAGTCTGTAGTAACTTGTTATGAAAATAACAAACTAACATATAATGATATGTTAACAGTTACATTAAACAAAAGATTATGTTATAGCATAGTAAGGCTTTAAGAAATGTCTTAAATATGTTAAGAACTTTAGGTTCTATGAGTAGTAAGTCTTAGCTGTGGTTAAAGTCACAGAAGAGAAAGTATGTAAAGCTTTTTCTATGTAGCACTTTACCACATTATAACTTCTTCAAGTCCTATAATTTCTAGAACTTAAAATGGGCAACACCCATGGTTTGTATTCTTAACACGTTAAAGAGATGGTCATGTAGTAAATCTGTGTAAGAGTAAACATCTAGTATGGAGCATCTTCAGGAAAATTAATTATTTTTGTGAATTAGTATTCAGCATTTTTAGTGTGATAATCACACTCTTATAAAATAAACCTGTGTAATCACTAATTTAAATGCAAAATATTTTCTTTCTATTTGAGTTTTCCAGTTAGAATACAGTGCACAGAACAACTTATTTTCCTGAGTTTCCTACTGTGAAAGTCTTTGCTTACCCACAACAAGCATGCCTCAGGCACTAGCTATTATTAAGGTATACATACCAAAGCAAGGTTTTATTTTAAAGGGGATGTCCATGGTGACCTAAATAGAAAGAATGTATATGTCTTTAGCTTAATCTGTAAATAGAGCATTCTTACTGCCATACACCACTGAACATTTTAGAAGCAAAAGGCCAATCTCAAATCTTCTGGTTGAGGCAAAGCAGAGCAAACGTCAAGTCAAAATAAATTAATGTAAGCAATAGAATTAAAGTTGCTAATGTAGCAACACTGGCATCATCAAATAAACCTGAAAAAGTGCCTGCTATATCCTGCAGGGTGGTTTTCAAATATTATATGTTTACTTTACATGAAGACAGTTGGAAATAGAGTTTACTACTAAGTCCACAAGACACTGCCAAATTCACTGGCTAAGCGGATTTGTGATCTTTGGTTGCCTTAGCAATTGGCTGTGAGGCTAACCATCAGACGGCCTTGTGATAAGCCAATTTGTTCATCAAGGAGATATAAAGTCCTGGTTCAACTGTGCCTCAGTACACTCTTGGCAGTTGCCTGGCTGTTAGGAACCCAGACCTGGTGTGTGCCTGGAGGGAAGGCTTTGGGTCCTACATTGCAATTACTACTCTGTATCAGGTGCCTTCTTTGTTTACAGCAAGACAATCCAGGAGCTGGCAGTAACCCCAGCTAGTAAAGAAGCACAAATATTTGGGGGATGACAAGAGCCAAGGCTTGCAGCACAGTTTGGTTTGAGAAGTAATTATTTCCTTTAAAGACCCAACAGTCTCCAGTTAAAATGGAGGCAAAATATTTCATGGTGAAATATTTAATTCTATTTCACCAGTGTCCTAATCAGCTTGCTTGGATCTGCTCTGACCACCTCCAGTTCATTCTTTACAGGGTTGCCGGAGACATCTCCAAGGTGTGAATCTCAACAACACACAACAATGCCCACCTTTCTGCCTATGATCTTTCAACAGCTCTCCATCCCCTGGGAAAAACACAATATTCGGTAGTCTTTGAGGCTCTGTAATGCCTGCCCACCACCTGCCTCTCCACCCCATCCTCTATCAGTCTCCCCTTGCTCCCTGCTTCCCAGTCACACAGGCCTCTGTGCCTGCCCTGCACTCACTGTGCTGTCTCCTGCCATTTGATCTGTACATACACTGTTTTCTCTGATTGAAGGGCTGTTTCCTTGGCTATTATTCCACAAACTACTTACTGCTCGTCCTTTTGATCTCCACTCAAGGATAAGTTCCCAGTAAAGCCTTTCCTGGCCTTCCTAAGGGAAAGCCTTTCTTTTAGGTTTATACCCCCATGCACAAACTTGTATCACTTATCATTGTTGCAAACAGACTCCTGCATGTGATTGATATTATTTACCACTTCCACTAACAGTAGCCTCCATAACTGTGTATTTTTGCTAACTATTATTTTCCCTGAACCTAGAAAAATGCCTGAGATACAGATATTCAAGAAGTATTTGTTAAATAGACAAAGAGATGGGATAAGAATGTTTTCAGGGACTCTTGATCACATATGTTTTATTATGTATTGATTATTATGCCACTATTCACCATGAAGAAAATGAACCACCATATCATCTAGCATACCATTTTCAACAATCAGATGCTGTAATGCAAGTTTAAGACATAGAATTAGTCATATAGATAGATTTGGGTTTATACATAGCCCAGGAAAAGGTTCACACTATTTAGGGTTTTGTGTTTTCCTTCTTGTTTTGACATTCCGAGTGTGCACTGGTGAGTGAAAAATAAACAGAACTAAATGTCACAGTACAGCAGTATGCATGGCACTCAAAACGCTGTTGAGTTTTAACTGCCTCGCTGCTATTTGTTATGGATCAAGCAGCAGTGCAAAGTGAAAGAGAGAGCCGCATATGGTCTTTGTCCCAACTACTCAGCTCGGCCACTACAGTGCAGCAGCAGCCATAGACAAGACATAAACAAATGAGCAGGCCTTCTCAAAACAGTTAGTTTGGATCAGGGCAGATGGTAAGAGAAGAGAAAAAGAATGCCAGTTCTTCTATGGAGTAGGTGGCTCTGCATAACACGACGTGGCATCTTTACAGAGTTACTGAGAGGAAGCTGATATGCATGGGTTATAGTTACTTAAGAACAACTAATACTAGAAAATAAATTTAGTCCTATAGCCAGGGTTATACTTGAGTAGAGAAGTTCAGAATCTGTGAATCTAAGAGCTAAAATACATTTCATAGATGTGCAACTTCCTCCTTCTCATTTTGTAGGAGAAAAATTAAACCAGATGGGCTTAAGAAATATGCCCATTGCCTCATCCCTGTAAAGGGTCCACATCAGCACTAGAGGCCAGATAACATAATGAGGCATTCCTAAATGGTTTCTATGTTGAATCTGTACTGAATCTGTAAGCAAATGGATCTTATATTTTGTTGAGGTGCTGCCTATACGAGATTCATTGGAAAGCCATCCTCTGGGGGTGGTGAATAGGAGCCATCAGCAGGAAAGTACCTTAAAGGTGGAAGTCACCAGAAAACTGCTTTCTGGGGTGCTGCAGCCTGAACACATGAGAAGGTTTATCAGAACTTGCTTACAAGCCATTGGAGAGGCAGTGCTGGGATTGTCCATGAGGAGGTGTCAGGCCTCGTGACTCATTGTGAAGCCCCTTGGGTGGTACCATGGGAGCTATGCATCAGGAGATGCTATCCCTTGGAACTTGACACCAAGTTCTAGAGCTTTGGCATGAGGAGGTGCCAGGGGGAGCCATCCACTGAGGGAAGCAATACCAGTGGCACTTGCCAGGACACTGCTTTCAGAACATTGTGAGAAGCTGGCCATAAAGACATGAGAGGTTCTCTGGAGCCAACTGCAAAGAGCAAGTCAAATCTTAAAGAGAAGCCCTTCCTCCTCCCATGTCTCTCTAGAGCACTCAGGACAAAGCTCAACACCACGCTGCCTGGCAGTAAGAAAATACTTAGTCCAACTCTGGTTGTGTCTATTTAGCAGGCCATGAAGAGTGGAGGTGGGACTCAGTGGCAATACAAAAGTAGGGCACATGACTTTTTATAACTTCTTAAATAATGTGCCTGGATATAAGCCAACATTAATCACTTAAAATCAATTGCTGAGGAAAGTGCAGCTTATCTGAAGATGCTGTGTGTTTCTTCCTGATGGTAAGAATTATGCTACCTTGCTCCCTTACAATTTGGGATCTATAGGAAACCATGTTACTATTCTTACAGTGTGCATATTGATGTTGGCCCTCATTCTCATTTGTATTTTCCCTATTCTTGATTCTTCGTTCTTAGACATATCTTACCATTATTTTATAATATGCCTATTAGGAGAAAGTTGTGGTAGCTCTAATAAATAAGACATGGCCTCTGCTTCCCAGAAGTTTATTGTCAGGGTGACTCACAACAATTACAGAAAACCTCACACAATTAGAGAAAAATAAAATACAGAATCTTATTAAGTGATAAATTTTGCAGACCAAAAATTGATGCTCTGGGAGTTCCTTGAAGGGAGAACATTCAAATTGTAGCAGCCAGTGGAAGCTTCCTGAAGAATTAAAGTGACCTTTGAAACAAGAAAATAATTTGTTTGGGCTGAGGAGCAGCCCAGGAGAGGCACAGAGAAGCCATTTCTTCACCCTACCCACCGACCCGCCTCGGGAGTTCCCAGGCTTGGGGAAGGTCAGCGTTCAATAAACAGGCATCTGTGACATAGCCTAATGGGGCCCCACCTGCCCCTTCAACATTGTCTTTGACCTCACTCTGAGACCAATTCTCTGCTTCTTTCACTTTGGCTTCTCTACTGCCTACAACACATCTTATTCATATTGCTAGGAAAGCATCTTCTCACATCTCCTCCTTGGAAGTCCTCTTTCTCACTTCTCTTCATCTGCTTGAGTGTAGTTCATTACCCAAGACCAACTGTTCTGCCTAGAGGCATCTCTCCATTTTTCTGCCTAATTCTGTTCCACTCACTTCCAGGTCATAGTACTGTGCAGCAAACTAGAATAGTAGAAACTGCCTAGACCTGTAGGCAGAATTTCAAATCCTGGCTCTCCAACATTTTCACTGTGTTCTTTAATCTCTCTTGGTCTCTGCATTTTCACTACAAATTAGTGTTGGTGATACCAGCTTTGTAGGATTGAATGGCATTGTATATGCATATGTGCCCTAAAATTTTTGTTGAATAAGGTGCATGTAAGCTGTGACTGTGTGTACGTGCGTTTCTGCCCTATCTAGAGTATAAACTTAGAGATAAAACAATGCTTAATAATGTCCCCCTTAGAACCAAACACAATGGTGAACACATAGCAGCCACTAAATAAACATTAAATGAATGATTCAAACCAAACCAGTTTCTGTAAAAATATAAAAGGATATATCTGCACTGTAGTCACCATAACCACCTTTTTCTGTATCCATTAGATACATCCAAGTTGCAATATTAGTCACTGCAGAAATTACTCATGAAAAGCAATTTGAACTGGCAATATTCATCTCTGCTATAGCAAACCCTGGGCTTTGAAAAGCAGTTTGGAACCCATGAGCTGTCTTTGCCATAACACTTACCTGACACAGTGCATAGATAGCAATTGCTGATAAGTATTCTGGCAAGGAAGTACTCAAGCAACTGGTATGACTAGGAATGTCAGTCCCAGGTCAATCATGTGGGAAATTTGGGGAAATCAATTTTACAGCAGTTGCGGAATTCCTTTCTTTCTTTTTTCTTTTTTTTTTTTTTTTCTTTTTCTTTTTCTTTGCAAATATAAGTTCCACCAAGGAGATTGTAAACAAACTGTAGGGGCAGGACAGGGTGGGAAAGGGCAGAACTGAGAGGAGGCAGAGGTGGAGCTGGTTCTGTGGGCACAATGGGGATCCACTCCCTCCCATCAGGGGCAAATCCCACTATTGATAAGCATTAGGCCTTCCTTAAACCTCAATGGGTTTTTTGTATATAAAAGTGAAGTAACGCATTTGTCACAAAAATTAAAAATGAGTTTCTAAAGCACCTAGTACAAGGTCCTGTGGAACTTGAGTGATGAGCATCCTGTGCAGTAACAATATGACGAGGTGATAGTCAAAGGTTTGCCAGCAGATCGATTCCATAAAATGTCCAATGGGCATGTCCAAAAGGCAAGTCCCCTGTGTCATGGCCTCAGCAAACATCAGTGACCCTACACCTCATTAAGTCTCTTACCCAGGGCCACAGACTCAATTAATAGTTGAGCCAGACTGGTACATTCAAGACAACCTCTGTGATGGCTATTTTTAATAAAACACTCCACCCCTCCCTCTTGTCCTGGTGAATTACTCATTAGAAATATCACTTAGTACCCATGGAGGAAGCAGTATTCTATTTTACACGATCTAATGAATTCAGTTATGATTAGTCAGGGTCTCTGCCTTCAAGGCAATAATGACCCCTTCTTTGTCCTCACTGGGACAAAGGCTGTAACTGAACTTGATGATATCTGACATTGTACCTCCTGAAGAACTTGACCTCTATGAGATTCATGTAATATAGATGTGAAGGGTAAGAGAAATTAGATTGGCGAAGCACTTAGAGGAGTGTCAAGCACAGGATGATCAATAGTAACAACAACATTATTATAACAAGTAGTTCCTATAAGAACAGCTCCAAGAATCTCCAAAAATATCAACCCTATAAGCTGCTATAAAGGGTTATGCATTGCCTTAGAGTTAAATCGTTTTTTAAATGTTAAAGTGGTGGAAAAATAGAAAACAGCTGCTGTCAGGTAATTGTGTGACCTTTTATCGTGGGTGGCTGCTTGGGGGAGCTGAGTTCTATCGCAGGCTTCGATGCTGCTCTGTGGGGGTGAGGGATACCTAGAGCAAACCAATTAATGTCACTGAGATTCCTTTTCCATGGGTAAAATGAGGCCATTAGAATAGAAGTGCTCAGGTTGCTTTCAGCTCTGCTATACCATGATTCTTAAACATGCCACCTTTTGTGGTGGTGGTAGAAGAAAGCTTTGTGCTGTATGAGAACAGGAGCAGAAATAGGGATAAAAGGCCTCAAAGGTGAGATTAAAAATGAAAATGCTTTAAAGGAGTAACCAAGCTATGTATTTGCTGAGAGGCATGACTTTTTAAATGTCTGCCACTGACTGCATGACACATTTGCTTGAACAGAGTTCCTGGAGCATGTTGACAATGATTTAATTTTCTCTGTTGCCTGATACTCTAAATTCTTATTTCTTAGGTTACCATAGAGCTCTCTCTAGCCAATGTCACTCACTGAGGTTTGATGGTTCAGGCTTAATACGATGTCAATTGTGCACAGTGCTGTTTACTTCCTATTCCTCCAAATTAGGTGCTTTTCTAGTCCTGAAAATAAAATATCAACAATGCTCCTAGACCAGTCTTCAACTCAGTAACCTTTCAAAAATATAGCTCTTCTATTTCTGTCTGCTGATGACATGGGATTTTTTTTTTTTTTGTATGGAACGCTGTGTGTGAGGCAAGGAGAGATGTTGCATGTAATGGGCAGGAGTACCAAGCTAGAGTGGAGACAGGTTTCCTCAGGGATCCTCTAGAGAGAGAAATACAGCGTGTGAAGAAAGCAGAATCTTTCATTTCAGAGCGGGTAGAAGAAACCATACATTGAAGTTTCTATATGAGAACAATAATGGTAACATAGAAAAGCTCCACTGTCTTCTCACCCTTTTTCCCACTGAGAAAAAAAAAAAAAATTACCCTCCAAATTCTACTTAAGATCCTCATTCCCAATGCAAGCCCGCGTATCTCTCATTAGATGGAGCACTGTGTCTAGGAGGGCACATCTATTCCCAACACCTCTCTTCTTTCCTTTGCTTGGGGAGTTTTCCTTCAACTCTCCCTGCCTCTTGCCCCGCCTTGACTCATCTCCAAGGAGGAGGAGCAGTTGAAGTTGGAAGAGGAACCTGGAATGCACAGCCCAGCTTCTTGCACCTCTGGGCCCCTTGTGGGCAGCCTTCCTGCAGAGGCAGGGCACCTTGCTTTTGCTGCAAGACCCCTTCCCAGGCTGTCTGACTACTCTGGCTTCTGGTTAGGAAGGCTGCAGGTGGACAGATAGTCGCCACATTCTCAATGAGATGGCAGTTAATACAAATGCTATTCGCTGCCTCCTCTTCCCTACTGTTTGGCCTTACTTCGCATTTTGTTCAGAATGCACAAGGGGAGGCGGAAGTTATTGCTGTTGCTCTAGCTAAATAAATTGACCCTTGGTGTCAATTTATTTTTACTGGTTCCTTCCCTTTGGATTGCACCTTATTCTCCTCCATGGAATTAACTATCAAGTAAGCCAACTGTAGGACCCAGTGAGTAATAAAAAAAGAATAGACCAAAAAAAAAAATTAGTTTCATATTTAATGTGTTTCAGTCATCAATTTAACCAGAATAACTATTTGGAATTGAACCCTGCTGTAGTCGAAATGTGAACTGGAAATAATTCAGTATCTATCTAAACTAGCTGATTGAATTATAGAATTTAACTGGATGGAAACATACCATCTGAATCCACTTTCTCATTTGCATCTGAAGTACAATTAGCAGGCATAGTATAGGGTTAAAAGTAGCATGATTTCTCATCTTGCTTTTTTCAAGGATCTGTCAGTAACCCTTCTGAACCTTGGAATTTTTTTCTCATCAAATGGAGACAATAATAACTACCTTGCAAAGTTCCAGAAATACTAAATTAGATCATGTAAAATTTATATACAAATGTGAATTTTTACTATCATAGATAGAAGAACTGAAAAGAGATGCAATGTTACATGCCCATAACTTTGATCTGTCAAGATGAGAACCCATCTTCTTGTCTTCCAGCTTCTTCTAAGGTTTCTCAAAGAGAAGACTACTTTTAGATGAACATAGAATTTTTAATCTCACTCCCGCTCAAAATCACAATATTATAAGTAAGACCTTGCATCTGTATTTTAACAATGACTGCTTAAGTTTGGGAACGACTATATCTGGCACAAACATTTTTAAAAATATTTAATTCTGCATTCTCATAAATTATAGATGTTATTTCTTTATTTAAAAACATCTTAAAGCCCTGGCTGGTGGCACAGTGGATAAGGCACTGGCTTGTGAACTCAAAGGTCACTGCTTCAGTTCCCTAGCCAGGGCACATAACCAGGTTGCAAGCCAGGTCTCCATCCAGCTCTGTAGCTGGAGGCAGGTGAAAGGCAACCATACATTGATGTTTCTCTCCCTCTCTGCCTCTCTCCCTTCCCGCTCTCTAAAAATAATAAATAAAATCTTTTTAAAAAATCGTAAGTTCAGTCAAAACATTTCCCCCTATATTGACCTACTGGAGTCACTTTAGGTCAAAAACATACCTCCTCACAACATACTCTGGCTGGTGGCTCAGTGGATAAGGTGAGAACCTGCAAACCCAAAGATCGCTGGTTTGATTCTCAGCCAGGGCACATAACCAGATTGCAAGCCAGATCTCCAGCCAGGTCCCTAGCTGAAGGCAGGTGAAAGGCAACCCTACATTGATCTTTCCCTCCCTCTTTCTCCCTCTCTTCCCCTCTCTCTAAAAATAAACAAATAAAATATTTAAAAAGGAAAACCAAGACCCTTACCTCCTCACAATTAAAAAACAACAAATTCCACATTTCTACAGTCAAACATCTCCAGCTCTAATTTTCTACTCTCACAATGGCAATTCTATGTGATTTTTCTTAAAAGTCAGTTTGGAGCACTCAACCTTGGGCAGTGAGTGACAGGCTCAGATAAGAATCATTAAACACTGTATGAATTATAATAAGTGTAACAGGTGAAACCTGATTAGGACAAACTCCATAACACAGCCAAATGATTACATTCTAATGAAATGCATTATATTCTAACGAAGGCAGTGCCAGAAATTAGGTCCAGATTTGTGGAACTTGGAAGCAAAATGGCTGACTCCCAGGCCCTTTGATGTGAATTATCCAATGAAAAGGAGCACTTTGACTATCATACAGTTACAAAGGCTGTATCCTGTAGGCTCCGCTCTGCGGTGCTTCAGGTCTTTCTGCCTGACGGTCTTCCTGCAGGTGCTGAGCATGCAGGGACTTGGACTGGGAGTGAGATGGGAGCCGTGAGCAGAGGAGTAACATAATGTGACTTTCATTTTCACAGCACCTCTCTGGCTGTGATCTAGGGACTTGGTGGAAACAGGGAAGCCAGTTGGAAGGTTATTTCCATAATCTACTGAAAGAGGGTGAGTAGCAGCAGGGGAGGGGATGAGAAGCAGTCCCTCTCTGGATATATTTGAAAGGCAGAGCTCACAGGGTTTGATCCTCAAAGTCAATTTAACTGAACACTGTCCATTTGTAAATGCCTCTGCTCTACAAAATACTTTTCAACAGGCCTTTTACCTACTTTTATTTTTCTGGAAAATAATCTTAACTTTAAATAAAAATGGAGGCCAGAACAAAATAAGTATATTAATATAGTTAACCCATGTACCATGTAAGATAATTAAATAATATGTAAATATAAAAATAATATATTCACATGTGCAAAAATATGTGGTCTATTCATGTTCTTAATGCAAGTATAAGCTACATAAGTATATGCTCAAAGTTACTTAACTAAATTCAGTTTTATTTTTGTTTTGTTTAAAACCATGGTATTCTGAAAAGCTCTACAAATAGCTATAGACAAATATAACTATTAACAAATAGCTATTTTGTATTGCCATGTTCACTTTTTGGCCTATAAAAAAATTTTAAATACCCACTTTGAATTTTTCTCTTTTAAATCAGCTATTTGTTCACAACATAGGAGAGTTTCTTCCCTTTCCACTTTTCTTCCCCTATTATCGTGTCCTTCCATTGTCCTCCAGGTTCTTAGGTTTTGAAACTAATTCTCCACTCACACATTTCCCCTGGGACACTTCCGTTCCACCTTTCACACTGCTGACTTGTTTTCTTCATCTTTCCTCCTTTGTTTTTTTTCAGCTAGCCACCTTTTGGCGGACCAATCAGGACAGGTTATTTCCCTTCACCCAGGAGGCTTATAAAACCATCTCTGCAAACTAACTAGATGTTCCATGATTGAAGTCAAGATATCAGTTGAAGCTATAAATAAAATGCAGCACTCAAAGCTGAAGCAATGGTTTTTTTCCTTTGAGTTATTCAAAATGACACCATCATCTCATCTCTTCTAAACATTTTTTATTACATTGCATTTTAATGTTCAATATGACACCCCAAATGAAATGCTGAAACCCCCTGTGGACATTTTATTTTGTATTCCATCTCTTTTCTGCTTGGAATCAGGATATTAGTTTATAAAGTGGTTTTCTCAAATGAAATTAGGGAGTAAATCAGTGTGATTCAGGCATTCACAATTGCATATCAGCCTCCTATTGTGGGAGGATTAAATGTGATTTCAAACAATAGAAAGCAATCCTGGGAAAAAATTACAAAAGTGGGTGTGTTGATTGTGATGTCATGAGTGGGCTTTAGGGTAACATCCCTCAGTTAAAGGTCTACTGATAATGACTTTTATCAGAGTCATGATTATCCTAGGATAATCAACTTTGATCACTCGCTAACTGGATTTTGTTTTCCTGTTCAGGTTCCTCCATGTATATTTTCATGTTAGATCTCTTTTCTTGTTGTAATAGAATAAAGTTGCTGTATAATTGTCAGTAGATTTCAATATGCTGGGTTGTTACCGGTTTGTGTTAATTGCATAAGTCTTGAGTTCTCAGTCAAAATTGTTTCATAATTACACTTGTCATATGAAAGCACAGATTAATTATTACCTCTACAATTTTAAAAAGCACAGAGAATTAATTAATCTGTATATAAAAATAGTTCTTTTCAAATGTGGTCTATGACTATATCACCTTTATTCATGAAAAATGTATACATTATACCCACCATTTTCTCAAACATCTAGACAGAAAGTAAAATCTTTGTTAAATGTCTAGGTGGAGAGAAAATTGCTCCAGTTTTCTAATAAATGCTTGTATTTTCATCCTCTCTACCACCGTATAGTTGGCCTATAGGAGAAGTCAAAGTTCCTTTCTCTAGCCTCCAGTCACCCTCCTCCCCTCAAATATGAATCACAATGAATAATTATTATAGTCAGAATTTTACTGATGATAGTTGACATATAGTACTTACTATGTGGTTTTGGCAGCATTCTAAATTCATTACATATATGAGCATACCGATCCTCACTTCAACACTGTTGTTATCTAAGTACCATTATTATCCCCATTTTACAGATGAGATCACTTGACCCACACACATCATAACACTAGCAAATGACAGAGAACCTGAACTGAACCCAGTGATCTGAAACTAAAGAAATATGACTTGATGCTTTCAAACCTATGCAACATCAAATTCATCCCACATCATCCATCCATCCCTGCCAAGGAAGAGGCTGTGGCTCCAGTCTGAGAAACAGTTATTTAGCCATGTTTTTAAGAGTGTAATTGTTTTAAAAAGATAAATAGTATTGAGAACATGGGTGTAAACATTTATCTTTCTATTTAAGTAGGTACTTTTGGTCCAGGGCAGCATTCCCGCAACCGTAGCCATATAATAACATATTAATAGCAACCCAAAGCAGTAATGACTTCTGATAGTATTGACAATAATGAAATAAATTTTAAAATTTGAGCAATTATGCAGAAAGAATAACCTGTACCCACTCCCCAAAAAGAACAAAGGAAAACACTTTGATTGACAAACCAAAATGCATTGGTACCTCAATTTCACAGAAAGGTTCTAAACTCCATTCTGCTTATGTTGAATTCTTGTGTGCACAGAGCCACAATTTTTATCTTTAAGATGGAGCTAAAACATTATGGAAAGAAAAATTATAATTTATTCAATAAATAGTAGAAGAAACTCATTAGGTACCAATTACCTGTCAGGAACTATTATAAATCCTAAAGGACCGAACTAGAGTATGCCTGGTTCAAAAATAAAAACAAAAACTGCACCCTCAACCCCAGGAATCACAGACAAGCTAAATATTTAAAATATTTAAAATTATTTCATAATTTAAACTTGTATCAGGAATTTTATATCAATACAAATGCAACAAGTACTGACAATAGGACCCCTTCTTCTTGGATCATTGATAATTTGCATTAGTCCCTCTCCCACAACCCAACAGCTTGGAGACCATGGAGACACAATTATTATATTTCAATCTCTTCTCTTAGTTCAACATTTGGAGGGGACTATCTCTCTGGCTGGCAAAATTTGACACAACCTTGTATGTTACATGTATGCTCACCTTCTCACCCACACTCCAATGTGCCATCTGACCCAGGGCTGACTGCCTCTTCATCATCCATGAAGGTCATTTCTCTGCCTATTCTCATCCAGCCCAGCTTGATCCATGACCGCTCCCAAGTTGTGGGCATGGACCTTCCAACACCTGTGCTCCTCTGAACCCCAACTGACCCGCCGTGGGCTGCCAGCCTGTGCCCCTGGGCACTCTTCCTGCTGGGAAGGCACTTGGCTCACCATGTGCTTGGCTTCTCTTGAATCCTGGCTGCTCCCCACACACCCATCTCACCTTCCTCTCCCACTTCACAGCACCTTTCTGGGATGAAAAAGGGTGCATGTAAATCAGTATTTACTTGTTGACCTTGAACACTGCACACATGAACACACAAAATTCCATTTTCTAAGCCAGAAAATGAAATAAAAAGCATGCTTAAAGGGTAACACATTCTTGGAATCTTAACTAGCTGAAGTTCAGGGGGTTAAGAAGAGATAAGTTTTCTCTTTGATCTTTATTTGAGATATTAAAACAAAATTTAGAAGAACTAAATAAATGACATGCTATTCAGATCCCCACAGGCAATGGAAAAGGACACTATGTAAAATGAGGTTTATAAATCTCCAGTCAATTAGCATGCCAGTATGAGCAGTAAGTAGACCTCATAGCCTTTCCCAAGCAAACATGGTAATTAAAAACAAATTACTGTGTAGCCTGGATGCGATGCTTTACATGTACCCCACCTGCCAACCAGCAGCTAAATTCATTCCAAGACTGTCTGGCCCATTAGCTGTTTTCCCATTGGGTGGTTCAGGCTTTCTATGTGAGCACCTTTTGCAAGAATTCTTATCAGATTGATTTTTTCTCAGAAGGCAGCAGGCCTTCCAGAACACTCAAGAATGGGACTCTAGCTGGATAAATTCAGCCTTAGCCAAAGACTATTCTTTGTACTTCATTTCACAAGAGGCTGGAGATATTCTCATTTTAACACTGGAATAGAATTCCCAGGTTCTAACAAGAAAAGAATGCTATCCCATATTTTCTCCTACAGGTAATTATAATTAGGGGGAAAAAATCAGCTTTTGGGCTTTGACGGCTTCATCAAAGACCCTTGGCAAAATGTTAAAGTAAAATGTCTAACTTATTATCTAAGACATAAATCAGTCCATAAAACTAGGTCAAGTGAAATTTATTGGTTTATTTTATAATTGATTTTGCACATTATTGATGGAAAGAATTTTTTTTAATTAACTGCTTAAATTTTATAGCTAAAGAAATTGACTCAAGGTCATGGAAAGGGGGAAGCAGGAGCAATGCCTAAGAGTCTTTCTACTACACTGTATTGTGAGTGAATTTATGTTTTTGTATTTACTCACAACATGTATAGATCTCAAGTGCATGAGCACAGATCTCTAAATAGCTCATCACATGAATTTTTATGTATGCCTGTCTCCTTTTCTAGGTAGGAAAGTCAAATCACAAGGAATGTTCTATATTTGTGGGAATACTTCTGTTCTAACTTCGTGACAGAAGAACTGTTATGTCACATTGTAAATCTGAAACATTTAATCATCCATTCAACGAGCACTTATTTAATGTTATCCATATGTCAGACATGTAGACAGTGAATCTTATGAAAGGAGATTATAAATAGGCTTCAACTCTCAAGACAAAGGCAATTGTCAGCAGATCATTTCTAGTGTTGTGTTAAGAAGGATTCTGAAGAGCTATGTGAATACAGAACAAAAGAGTAATTATCTATGGTTTTCACTGGTCCTAATGAGCATAGGAAAGGTAGTAAATGTGTTATTTAGGTGGTATTTCTACTGCAGGGCTATTCTTATAGTCCTAATACTCTCTATGGATCCTATCTCCTACGTTTCTGTTTAAATATTTTTCTGAAGTTGTACAGAAGGAATGGTGAATTTGCTTCTCTTTGTTCTAACATGAAAAGAGAATCCATGGAGTTAGAGTAGGAGTGGTAGAAATGGAAGGCAATTTAAATAATTAAAAACAGCCAGTGTGTTTGCTAGGTAGATATTTTCTGAATCAAGGTTTTGGTTAGAGCTATAGATCATGCTAAAAATGATTATTTTGCTGCTTTAACTACTGGAACAAAACATGAGAAATATTTCTAAAAGTTTCTTTTTATAAAACTTTGTTTTTCCTTTATGATTTATAATAGTGATTTATTGAGAAATTCACTCTTTCCTCAGTGATAAATGCAGTCTAATCTTCAAACTTGTAACATTTTCTGAGTAACTTTATCAAATCAATGAGTCTTCATCAAAATGAAATCACAAGTATATATTAAATATGTGTTTAAGCTAGAAAGGAAAGAAAATCAAAATGGTTCTATTATTTTCCTGTTGAAAGGCTTTTGTAATCAGTACAAGTCTTTCAATGGTGGTTTCTTTAATCATTTGGTTGGTACAAAACCGTAAGTGACATGCCCTCAAAATCATGAACAGAAGCCAGTAAGTCAATATTAAGTTCACTGTAAGATTATGATGAATTTGCACTATTGTCTGGTCTCATTATATTTTTTGTCACAAAAATGAGTTATCACAGAACTATAATGTCTAGTATATTCTTCTTTATAATACATTCTTATTCACATGACAAGACTTACGACAAGAAGAAAAAATGGACAAAATTAATCCACCCTCCTGACAGAAAATACTGCATCAAATTAACTTGTGACAGGCAAGTATTTTTGTGAAGGCATTTATTGATGGCATCTGTCTTATCAGTCTACCTACATCAGTTCTTTATGTGCCTCATCAAAGATCTATCACAGGTAGAATCCTGGAAAAACCTCTTCTGAAAATAGTTTAGATGTAAAGATAAGAAACAGGATCATTTCATACATGATCTTTGGAGGAAATCCTTAACTAAATCAATAACTTGGATTTTACTGAACCGCTATCGAACAAACTCCATTCAACTTTATTCCTTTTTTTGCAAACTTTCTACTTCTGGATTTGGCAGTAAGAGTTTATTTACAGATTATATTTTAAGGTACAAAAGCGATAAAAACATTTCAAACATTCATTCATTTCTTAGGGTGCATTTGTTTTCTACTTTTGATTTTGATAGTAATCAATATAGAACATTCTGACAACAATACAGTGTATCTTTTAATCAAACTAAATTTGCTAAATGAGAAAATGCAATGTAACCATTCTGTGCAGAGGGAAATTATATTGAGGATCAATGACAGTAGTTGAATATAATTCATATTTGTTCACTTATGAACACTTCTGATAAAGGTAGGCTGGAATGAATAATATAGGGATTTTCAGAAGAAAAAGGTTTAGTGATGTGTACATGATGAGACAGAGATCAATCACCAGCAAAGGCCAAAAAGTTAACTTCGAAAAATTTTACTTCCCCCTGGCTGGTGTGACTCAGTGGATTGGTGCTCACCTGTGAACCCAAAGGTCACTGGTTCAATTCCCAGCCAGGGCACATAACCAGGTTGCAAGCCAGGTCTCTAGCCAGGTCCTCAGCTGGAGGCAGGTGAAAGGCAACCATACATTAATGTCTCTCTCCCTTTCTTCCTCCCTTCCTGCCCTTCTCTCTAACTAAAACAAATAAAATCTTTGAAAAAAATTAAATTTACTTCTTTGGACGTACTTTTCTAGGAATTTACTGAAGTCCAGGTGGGCTCTGTCTGGCTCCCTACACTGCAAATTCAGAAACTCATACATACTTACTGTACAAAAAAGTTCTCTAAGACTTATGTGTCAAAACAGAAGACCTGTTCTGTGTGTGTGTGTGTGTGTGTGTGTGTGTGTGTGTATGTGTGTGTGTGTTGCTTAAAATGACCAAATTTATTTTCAATGACTCATAGAAGAAGATACTATGTTTTAATTATTTTTAAATTAACCCAGAAACTTAAATGGTAAAAATATTTCTCTTGTCATGAAAAAAAAATCTATTACTACATTTTTATGTGGGGAAGTAATGTATCCACATTATTATGACAACTTCCACATCATGCCCCTATTAACTCTTATTTGGATATGGATCTATGTTAGATGATAAATGAGAAAGACACACCTGGAACTAATCAGATCTCCAGTGACTACACATTTGCAGACACAGCAGACCACAAAGTTCTTAAGCAGGGCTTTCATGTACTGATTCCTAAAATATCTTTGCTGGGCTCCCTTAGCCACAAAATGTAACTTAGTATGGTATTGTACTTCCATACCAGATTATACACCCATTTGATTTTCTTTCAAGGTGAACAGAAGTAACATTTAGCCCAAGTGCCATTTCTGCAGGAAGGTGTAAAATAAGGATGACAAATTTATACAAATGGCAAACACTAGATTTTAAAGTAAGTACACAAGTTGCAGTCCAATCCTGGTTTTGAGTTACTCTAGTGTCATTAAAACACACAAATAAGACATCTACTCTTTCATGTAGGTGGACATTTACCATCTAATTACCTGTTTCTTATGGGAAACATACACTAATTACCTGAGCTAAATTTAGAATGAAAATTTGGGGGCTGGATTCATTATTCTCAGGACTCTTATCTGTGCTTAAGTGAAAAGCTGTAATGAACTAGTCCAACCAAATTGGATTTAACTGCTTTGGGGATTGCTTAATATTTTAAACCAAGAGAATAATATATCTTCTAAAGAAACTTACATATTCCTCACAAACAATTTTAAGACTGTCTTTACTATATAAACATATGCTCTGTTAAATTAACTAAGATTACCTTTTGCATTTAAACAAAAGAACATCATGTAAATATATGATTCACTTGTCCAAATCATTGTTTTGGTATATATTCTGATAAATTTTGCAGTATTTCACCACCAACAATAATAAAGCAGGCCACAGTAGTTATATCAAATATGGTGAATATAAAAAAATTTCATTACAGCAATTCTACAGCGAGAAAAAACTAATTTCAGGTTAAAAAATTAGATGGAGCTTATTGAAAACACACATAGATAAATATACACAATCTCATAAGCCAGCCATGATGAAATACTATGTGTGTGCCTCAGGGGAAAACAAAATGATATAATTAAATTCCTGAATTTAAATTTTTTTATAATAATAATAATATTGGACTTCTTTAGCATTCTTACCTCTGTGCAATGTGTTACTCAGCTAAGGAAATAATGTAGGATGTCACTGTTATTTGTGATATTTCTAGATTTTCCCATTTTGATAATTCTTTACATATCTTGAATCATTAGGGGTTGTTCTGCCATTGGAAATTACATTTTAATAGAATATAAGTAAATCATTTTCACATCACTATTGTCTCTAAAATTATGCAGTCTCATTTTTTGGCTGAAGATAATGGGGCATATTCTATTCATTTTGGGATAACGCATGTCAGCTAATGATTCTGTCTTCTCCCTCACTCCCTTGCTGCCTTGCAGACATCTTTAAAAGTTGTCCTGAATCCAGTTCCGTGGTTTGAGCTATGGGTGCTTGGCTGATTTATTTCTTATGCATCTCTGAACACAGCCTCTCCATATAGCTCTGATTATTCTGGGAAATTCTGTATAAATAATCAAGATTTGTTGGTACTATTTCCATATCAAATCCACTCACATTAAGTTTTCAGGACTTGTTAGATTTACTAGTGTTGAGGTAAGGCATGGTCTCCTGCCTCTCCCAGTTCTACCCAGTCTTTCTTTCATATTCTGTCCATCTCCTCTTGCTCTTCAACAGCAACAGACTGAACCTCTTTCTTACCCAGCAGTAAGGTCTCTTAGATCTCAGGCCTCAGATTCTGCCATGAGGAAGAACCAAATCATGTTACCAAAATCTCCTTGTGTTCTCTTCTCTGGAGAGGAATCTTGGTGAGACTTAATCTTATTACCTTTTCTACCATCTCAACTCCATATATACAAATGATTTTCCTTAAATGTTCATTAAATGAGCACGTTATTTAACATGGGGGAGCTCACATAGAGGAGCTGAGTTTTAAGTAAAATTAAAAAAAAAACTTCTGGTACCAATTCCATGCTTTATTTACTAGAAATATCACATGACTTTCCAGCTCTCACTTTTCTTGACCCAGAAAATGGAACAATAAAATATAGTTGCATTGATTCAGGAATCAGCTATGAGAGAGAAAGTGAAGCAGTAAGTCTACCCATTATTTGACTCCAACCATGCTGACCCCCTTGACTCATACTGGTTAAATCCATGAACATAATGGGTAAATGATTTTAAAGGTTTCCTGGCCTTTGACAGGAGAAACATTGCTCAGGTAGCCCAGCAAGCTGATGTGACGGCAATTTTAACATTCTCAAAAAAAAAAAAAAAGAGAGAGAGAGAGAGAGAAAAATTAATAGAGAGTGACTGGGAAACACAAAATAAAAGAGAGTTTTTCTCTAAATTAAGAAACTTGATAAAAATTTTCTCTAGATGATGATGATAAGGGAAAGTTGAGTCTGCTGAGTGAAATAATTTTTAAAAATTTATTAAAGTATATATAACAAAGAAACAATGAATAATCTAATTTCTGAATTTGATCTTTACTAAATAATATATAAAGATATTGTCATATTGCATTATACATATATTTGCATTACTGAAAAATCTATTGTAGGATTTAACTATATTGGGCCTATTTACAAAAAAAAATTATTTACATAATTTCCAGGAGTATATCTCAAGAATCATAGAGCTACAAAAATACATAAGATCTTTTAGTCTCATTTTTTTCATTTCCAACTAAGGAAATCAAGATTTAAAATAGTCACATTGCACTGCCTAAAATGTGAATAATAATTTAAGATTCTTGATTGCTAGATTAAGCCATTCATGATTCTTTTTCATCTTTTCCATCAGTAATTCTCAACATGGTATGAATATTAGCATCAACCGGGGAGCATTTTTAAAATAGCTACCACTAAGTGTTACCCTACAGATTCTAACTGAGATGTGGTCCAGAGCAGGTTCTGTCACCTACATTTGATTCAAAGCTTGCCAAGTGGTTCTAAAATACAGCCAGAGTTGCCCTGGTCATGAAGCTTAGTTGATCAGAGCATTCTCCTGATATGCCAAGGTAGTGGATTCAATCTCTGGGCAGAGCACATACAAGAATCAACCAATGAATGCATAGCTAAGTGGAACAACAAATTGATGTTTCTCTCTCTCTCTTACTTGCTTGCTCACCCCCTTCTTCTCTCTCTCAAATTAATAAATTTAAAAAATAAAATAAAATATAGCCAGAGTTGAGAACCCTTTGCCCTTTCCTGCATGCATTGCTGGGCCATTTACTCTGAACTCCATGGAACTGAAGGTAGGAAGCAGGAAGCAAAGAATACACATTGTGATGAAGTTTACCCCACTGTCCCTTAGAGAGCTTACTGAATGACTGTCTGAGCCCTAACTTACTGATTTTCACATCATGCTTACACTGAGCTTCATTGAAATGTGTTGTCACTAAAATCAAATGTATTTCTTCTCTTAATTCAGAGAACAATACTAAGCCAATGGAATGGCATGTTCTTGATTTATATTTTCTCTTTAACTATTTCTAAGTCTTTGACAGATGTTAAAAGATTATCTATGCTAAAATTTAGCAAAAAATGCTCATTAAGCACACAAATGTATATTTAGTCTTTTTAAATTTAGTATAGCAATATTTTGTCATTTTATTTACTATCCTATAAGCACCATGAATTTCAGATGTTATACCACCTAAACAAAGTTAGAATTACTAGTCTAATTCCTTAATTTGTACCCGTACTTGATTTCAAGTTCCAAATCCAGAAATTCTATAGTCCTTTGGGTGAAAACAATATTGAAAATGCTACATAATAAAAAAACTGTATTTATTAGATTAAATTTATTTTCAATAATCTGTTAAAATATTGGATTGGTCAAAAAGTTCATTTGGTTTTTCTCTTGTATGGCTATAGTAGTGTTTAGTTGCCTTTAATTTTGTTAGATTGTATTGTGACAGCTGTCATATCAGCTGTCATATATTTTTTTCCAGGATCAGATGGTTTTAATAATGAATTATCCAAACTCTTCTTAAAAAATTGAAGAGGAGTGAATACTCTTAAACTCTTTTTAAGAGGCTAGCATTACCCTGATACCAAAACTAGATAAGAACATTACAAGAAAAGAAAACTACAGACCAATATTTCTGATAAATATAGATGCAGCAACTGTCAACAAAATAGTAGCAAACAGAATTCCACAGCACATAAAAGGATCATATTCCATGATCAAGTGGAATTTACCCTTGAGATACAAGGATGATTCAACATATGCAATCAATAAATATGTATACCATATTAATAGAATGAAAAATAAAAACTGTATGATCATCTCAGTAGATGCAGAAAAGTTACTTGACAAAATTTAACACTCATTCATGATAAAACCTCTCAACAAATTGAGTACAGAAGAAACATATTGACATGATAAAGGCCATATATGAAATATCTACAACTAACATCATTCTCAGTGGTGAAAGCTTGAGAGTTTCCCACCAGATCAGGAAGAAGGAAAAGATACCCACTCTCACCACTTTCAACACAGTACTGGAAGTCCTGGCCAGATAAACTAGTCAAAAACATAAAACGTAGTCAAATCAAAAAGTAGTAAGTAAAATAGCCTTTGATTAGAGATTATGTGGTTTTTAAAACTTCTCTGTCTATCTATCCATCTATCTTTAAACATCAATGTGTGGTTGCCTCTCTGAGCCCCGAGCTGGGGACCTGGCCCACAACCTAGGCATGTGCCCTGATGGGAATCAAATCTCTGACCCCTTGGTTTGCAAGCTGGCACTCAATCCACTGAGCCATACTAGCCAGGGTGAGATGATATGGTTTTATATGTAGAAAGGCCTAAAGTTTCCACCATAAAACTATTAGAAATAATAAATTCAGTAAAGTTGCAAAATACAAAATCAACATAGAAAAGTCAGTTGTATTTCTATACACTGCAGTGTATTTCTGTAAAAAGAAAAATCCCATTTATAATATCAAACTTAATAAGATACTTCGGAATAAATTAATCAAGGAGGTAGAAGGATTGTATACTGAATTTTATAACATGTTAATGGAAAAATTAAAGAAGACAAATAAATGGAAAGATATCCCATGTTTATAGATGAGAAGAATTAATGTTTAAACATCCACACTGTTCAAAGCAATCTGAAAATTTGATGCCATCCCTGTCATATGGTATTTTTTAAATATTTTATTAATATTCAGAGAGAGGGGAAGGGAGAGAGGCAGAGAGGGAAAGAAACACCAATGTATGGTTGCCTTTCACCTGCCTCCAGCTACAGACCTGGCTGGAGACCTGGCTTGCAACCTGGTTATGTTGCCTTGGCTGGGAATCACACCAGCGACCTTTGGGTTTGCAGTCTGGTGCCTTATCCACTGTGCCACCAGCCAGGGCTTAGCATATATTTTTTTAAAAATCAAAATTGGTGAATTTTTGTATAGCCATTTTAATATTGAAGATGGAATAAATAAATACTTGGTATTTATTTATTGGTATTTTATGCTTTATTATTTCAAGAAAGATAAAAACAAAATTGAAATACAAAAAAAGACTTGTGCAGTGTATGGAGAAGGTGCTGCCATAGAAATGTCAAAAATGGTTTGTGAAGTTTCGTGCTGGAGGTTTCTCACTGGACAGTGCTCCATGGTTGGGTAGACCAGTTGAAATTGATAGTGATCAAATTGAGGTATTGATTAAGAACAATCAATGTTCTACCATGCTGGAGATAGCTGACACATTCAAAATATCCTGATCAGTAAAGCTATTGGAAAAAATTAAAATGTTGTTTTATCTTATGGAAAAAACAATATAAACTTTTTGGCCAACCCAAAACTTTCATTTTTTATTCATAATTTTTTCAGCTTTGTTTCAGTCCTTTCATCTTCCCTCCAAAAATCCTGGTTTAATTAAGATTTGAAAAAATAAACTGGAGGGACTAGATAAAAAGATAAGAATCTACCACATTCTGAAATTAAGAGTGAAAATGGTTGGTTGGTGAACAAAAGGCAGAAATTAAGCACAATGCAGGAAGGGAGAAAGATGATGTGAGAGCTAAGACATGAGGGAAAAGGCAACCATCTTAACATTAGCCAATTGTAGAGGTCAAATGACTTTCTGTGTCTCCTAGGGGCCTTCTGCCCTGATTAGACCATTAGATCCCATGCTAAACATTACCCTGATCACTTTCACAACCACTGAATTTGGCCAGAAGTTTCTTGATCTAAACCAGCTGCTATGATTATGATTTTTAAAATACCACTTACAATCACTGGTGAAAATAAAGGGGTCAAAGTCACAAAGTCATAAGTTGCAGTAAATACATTGCCCAGGACTTTAATTTAAATCAGTTCAAACTATGTTCCGCCCATATTCCTAGAGACCTTTTATGAAGGGGTAATGTAGTTATGGTGGAGCTTGAGTTGGACTCAGAAGTTGTTGGAGTTGAAAAAAGAGAGAAAAGCAATTGAGCTAAAATGAGAAGTATGTCCCTGCCCCACCCTCCAACAGTGATATTGTGAAGGTAACATATGTTCAGCTATGACCCTACCATCTTGGCAATAGCTAGCTGAGTGATCTAGGGATGGGGTGGCACAAGTTGGAACAATCAGAGCCTTTCCCAGGATATCTGAACTTGTGACCTAGGAAGTCAAGTTGAGTGGTTCTTGGTCATATTTCCCATTGTGGAGAATATATCTAGAATAGAATGGAGAATGATACCAACAACAGAGAAATGCAAAGATGAGAAGCAGATAGAGTTCTGGGGGAGTTAAGTCCAGGGCCTAACTGTGGGTGACCTGCTTTGTGACAGCTCACAAACTGCTTTGCGATGAACTGCTTTGTGACAGTATTGTCACAAACAGCGAAGAATATCTTGGATAAATTCTTTTGCTTAAGCCAAGTCCACTTGAAATAATAACACATGAAATCTAAACAATCTTAACTTATGCTTTCCAGCATAAGTCTCTGTGACTTTCCAGCGTGAGATGTCGCAAGTGACAGATGTGCCTGAGTCTGGTAAAATGGGAGAATAACAAGAATCCCGAGATCCTGAGCTGAGTGGGTAGCAGTCCTTGATCCACAGCACAAGGCTTTTGAGTACAGACTATATTTGTTCATAAACTCTAGAGTAGCTGAGGACAAAAGACCAAAATTTCAGGAAACTGGAGAAAGTTGGCTCTTACAAACTTAAGCATGGTACTAAGAAAGAAAAACAAACAAACAAAAGAAGAAAAAAAAGAAAAAACAACATTGCAATGTAGTCCACTTGAGAGCAGTAAAGAATAACAAGAGGAGTAAGGGGGATGCTTTTTATATAGATATTTGAGATCGATGAAGACTAGGTGGTCATATATTATGAATAAGAGAAAAAATATATTATCACACTCTAAAAGTGAAAGCTAATCAGAAAACTATAAATACTAGAAATTCAGTGGAGAGAGCTGAGTGGAGCCAGGGAAAACCTGATCCTCCTAATGGCTCTATGTACATTACGCTATGTAAATAATGTCTGTCTGTCAAAGAAAATGATGCTTCCAATTGGAAAGCAGATTTAGAGCAGTGGTCAACTTTCTAGGGCACTTTAAACTTGCCCAGCATCATCCTTTCTGAGTATGCTCATGTTTCATTAGGTTCCTAGCTACAGAAACACACTCCTAAGCACAGTGCCTTGGGAACAGAAGCCCAAAGAGCATGGATGGACTTGACTTTCAAAGGTGGATGGGATTTCAGTAGACAGAGACAAGAACATAGAGAATGACCACCAAATCAAAGGACAGGATGAAAAACTCCACATTCTGCAAGAAAGGGAGTGGTAATCTAATGTGACTGAATAGGATGCACAGTCATAGGGAGCATAGGAAATTAGGGTTGTCATCACTATTTGGGTACATACAGTACTTTTCAGAGGCCACTCAGAGGTCTCTTTTTTTTAATTCTTTTTATAGTTATCCTATTTATACTTGTCCCTTTTTGTTTGCTTTTGGCCTCTTTCCTTCTTCTACGCAAAAATAATTGAACACTGACTGCTGGATAAGTAGTGCATTGTTATTATTTCTTAGTTTTGAAGTAGCACATACATGGTTTCCTTCACAATAAATTCCTAAATTCTTCATGATGAAACATATTTCCTACAAAAAAGCTTACCATGGAGGATTCTTTTTTAAATAAATTTTTAAAGATTTTATTTATTATTTTTTAGAAAGAGGGGAAGGGAAAAAAGGCAGAGTGGAAGTGAAACATCAATGTATGGTTGCCTTTCACTAGCGTCCAGCTAAGGACCTGGTTGGAAACCTGGCTTGTGACCTGATTATATGCCCTGGCTGGGAATTGAACCAGCAACCTTTTGGGTTCACAGGACAGCACCTATACAATGAGCCACCATCCAGGCTTAAGATTCTGCTTAATTAAATATATAAGCAGAGTAATGTTGTTATCTCTATCTCCCCTACTATGCACTTCTCCCAATACTTAGAAACAAAGTATTGTTTATAATACTTTGAGTATTGTAGATTAATTTTACAAAATGAGTATAGGTAGATTAATTTTTTTTTTTAAAGATTTTATTATTTCCAGAGAGAGAGGAAGGGAGAGAGGCAGAGAGGGAAAGAGACATCAATGTATGGTTGCGTTTCACCTGCCTCCAGCCACAGACTTGACTGGAGACCTGGTTTGCAACCTGGTTATGTGCCCTGGCTGGGGAATCGAACCTGCGACTTTTGGGTTCGCAGGCCGGCACCTTAACCACTGTGCTACCAGCCAGGGCGGTAGATTAATTTCAATGCAATAATTCATGGCACTTTACATTTTTTAAGAAAGGAGCCACCCCTTGTTATTTTAAAGACTTTATTTATTATATTTTTGAGAGAGGGCAAGGGAGAGAGAGGCAAAGAGGGAGAGAAACATCAATGTATGGTTGGTTGCCTTTCACCTGCCTCCAGCTACAGACCTGGCTGGAGACCTGGCTGGAGACCTGGTTATGTGCCCTGGCTAGGGAATCGAACCAGAGACTTCTGGGTTCACAGGCCGGCACTTCATCCACTGTGCCACCAGCCAGGGCCAAATTTTACTAAAAAAAAAAAAAATCACTACCACAGATCTTGGTCAAAAAGCAAGTGTCAATAATATCTTGAATATGTGTATATAGCTACATGGTTTCAATATGATAGCCAATAGTCATATGTAGCTATTGAAATTTAAGTAACAATTTAGTTTCATGGGCACTCTAACCTAAGCACTTAATTACCACCAGTGGCTAGTGTCTGCTGCATCAGGCAGCACAGAACAGACTATTTTCATCATCAACAATGTTTCTATTGAACAGCACTGGGTTCCATCTCAATTATTTAGAATGATCTAGCAACTACAAGGTTTGACAAAGTGCTTTTAAATCTGATTCAATAAACAAGCAGCCTCCTCCATGTTATGAGGGGTACAGGGACACAGGTTTGTAAAGGGAAATTGAGCAATTGTGGAAATTATTAAAAAGAACAGTAAGGTTGACGCTAAAAGTAGCTAAACATGGTCAAAATAAGATTGATGCTAGTTTGATAATATTTCAGAATTTTTTCAAACTTCCCACAGGTGTTTTCTCAGGTAGTCTTTTCAGATTTGGCTGTGGCTCTGAAATCTCCTTTAGTAACTCTTTCTTATGTTTTCTGGTCATAGAAAAGGAAAAAAGCATCAGAAGAGACTCTCATAAGAAGCTCGACCTGACCATCAGTTTTAAAAATGAACAACCATTTCCTCTTTCCAGTGTCTAAACAAAATGAAACCCAACCCAACACTGAGAAGCTACAAGCACCCGGTGCGGGGTGATAGAGAAGTGGAGCTATGAAACCACTGCAACCAGGCACTTGGAATAAGTTCACACTTCAAGTTAAGGTACCACTACTACCAACGGGACATTTTATCTCGGCCCTTCAGATAGTTGTTTTCCCATGAACAGGAAATTTCCTCAGGTTCTGTGAGATCCGTAACATATGTCAGAGATAGAAACTGCAAACACTTGAGCAACCATTATTTGCTTTTCCTCTTTATGTCCTCCCGGACTGTCCTATCACTCACGCTTCACTACCTGGTGTAGCTGGGATCTGCACATTACAATGAGCCAAAGTTTTCTTTTATAGCATAGTGTTTTAAAATAAAACAACTTCTTAGAGAAATAATATCTGCATACGCATTGACAATCATTGCTCTCTCCAGAAGCTATGCCTTTAGTTTTGCTTAACCTCAACTTTTCAATATGACAGTACAACCAAGAGCTTGCAACATCATCATATATTTGATTAAAGATGCAGCCCCTTTATAGCACATTTCCAGTAAGATAAAATATTCAGTAGCATGATTTCTACACACTAAATTTTCAACAGCATGACTTATAGCTGGCTCATCAGCCACAAAAGCTGAATAATAATCAAAGTTAACTTCCATATTTCTAAAAGGAAGACAATGCTATTTCCGATCTTAATTCTTCAGCTGACATTGGTTAAAGAGGTGATTATATCCTACATTTTACAGTGCCATCAATATTGCAAATAAATGCACAACACAATGAAAATATTTATGTGTGCTACCATCCAGAAAGATATAGTTAAGAAAAAGATGGTAAAGTATAAGTAACCTTGACAAATTGGGCTTCATTGAAATACTTCCCAGGTTGTGCCCAGACACATAAATAATTCACAGAGTCCAGCACCAAATACAAATGAAGAACATTAGTTATTAATCCAACCCTTTTTTTATTGGCCACGACATTATTCTTCCATAATGAAACTCATTGTGAACCACTTTCTGTGCTCTATGTCATTACCTGCAAGTTATGAAATGTCTAACATATGCAATTAACTATAAAGAAGGGCTGCTTGGTTGTTTGTTTGTTTGTAACCAGCCCACAGGGCTGTTGCAACACAAAGTCATCATTAGATTATATATGACAAATTGATGTTTGGTAAATTAAGGCCACCTGGGAACTTTTAATACAGACTGATGAATCTATTAGTAAATATGTTCCTTGCCTAAGGGTAAAAATTATTCAATTGGTGGAAATTTAAATTCCATTTTCAAAGTTAAAAATATACAGTTTATTATTTAAAATGAGGCCTTGCTGGTGGCACAGTGGATAAGATGCTGGCCTGTGAACCCAAAAGTCGCTGGTTCGATTCCCAGCCAGGACACGTAATCAGGTTGAAAGCCAGGTCTCCAGCCAGATCCACAGCTGGAGACAGGTGAAAGGCAATCATACATTGAGGTCTCTCTCCCTCTCTACCCCTCCCCCTCTCTAAAAAGAATAAATAAAAATATCTTTTAAAATAAATAAATAAATAAGTCTGTGAGGAAATGAATAATAGAAGAGGAATCAATGAACTTGGACCTTGACCCTAAAGCCCTCTCATTAAAAACCAAAAGGCTTAACTTAAAAAAAGAAGGAAATGAATAGTTTGACTTGGCAGATTTCTGAAAAGGCAGTTGATTTGTGTTGCTTTAAATAACAGGTAATGTTCCAATCTTTTTTTTTTTTTTAATTTTATTGTTGTTGTATTACATCCATCCCCTTTTTGCTCCCCTCTGTCCCCCTCCCCACCCACCCATTCCCCCCAAAGTCATTTGTAAATATTAGTAAAATAATTTTTCTTATCTTTTGATATTGTGTGTGTGTGTGTGTAATCTCCAAAGTAATTTTAAATACCTTCAATGATGGGGGAAAAAAGCATAAGTGATAAAGAATAGAGGGGCAAAAAAGGATGGAATGAAAAAGATAATGTGTAACATTAGAAAAAGAGAAGATGGCAGAGAGACCAAGGAAAATCCTGTGACATACAAACTCATCCACACAACAATCTACAAGGGGAACAGAAGAGAGATAATCACCCTTTTCTTGCACTGTATGAGACATTGGCAGGGAGTAAAAAATACACCTGAATTTGAAACCTAACTTTGTTTATTTTCAGTTGTATCTTTGTTCAGCTACAGAACCTCACTGAGAATCATTTCTCACAGGTAAAATTAAGTTGTAAGTATGTTTTTGAGGATTAAATAAGGCAACCTATGCAGAGTCTGGGACACATGGCAGAAACTCTACTAAATGTTCGTTTCCATGCCCACTGAACAACTAGAGAAATTTGACTTATCTTCTTCTGGTGTTGTGTGAAATTTTCTCTGGGATCTATTCCTAGAAGTGAAGTCATTAGGTTAATGTATGTGTTTTTTTAATCTAGTGAAGTCCTACCAGTTTACATGCTGGTTTGCACCAAACTCTTTACCAACAAGCAGCACACAAGTGTCCCTAGTCCCCACATTCTCCTGGGTGCTTACTTGACATATCATATTTATCTACACAACAACTTTAATTTTTTTCAAAAAAAAATAGTATTCCTCTTTCCAACATGCAACTATGAAAATTAGGGCACAAAGGACTACATTGTACAGCCAGTAGATGTAGACACAGGGTCAAATGCAGGCAGTCTGTCTCCAGAGCTTTCATTTCATTATTATCTTGAGTGTAAAACCTTTGCACATCTTGGACCTTGACAGGCACAGTAGCCTAAAGCACAGCACTCTGCCCCACAACCTCTATGCTAAATCCACACACTCCTAACAGAAACCCGCACTCTAGCTGCACAGGGGAAGTTTGCCGGAGAAATTTGAAGAAAAACACTTCATGATCTTGGGCAAGGCAAAAATTTTAAACAGAGGATAAATATTTAACCCAACTCAAAGACACACTACATGAGCACGCATTTGGGGCAAATACCTTCCAGATGCAATACTGTACAGAAATTCAGTTTAATAAGAATTTTTACCTTGAAAAAATAAAGCATATATTCCTAGAAATTAGGAAAGTCTTTAAATAAATATTTAGTCTTTCTCTCTTACTCCAAAAGTTCTCCCACCCTTGATCTTAGCCAAAAGGCTGAGAACAATTCAAAATTTCTTCCAGCCCCTTCTCTGCTGTTTCTGCAGATGGAATCTAGCTCTTGAAGTTATTAAAGCAAAAAGAATTGCCATTTTGGGAGATTTTAACCAAGGACATGGAAGGGAGGGGAAGAAATAGGAGCAGTCTCCCTTGCCACCCCCTTTTTTCCCCCTATTCAGTTAGTAATAAAATCAATTTTAAGAAAAGTCAGTTTTCTGTTTATTATCACCATGTACTGGCAATTCTAAAAAATTGTCAGTAATAAAATATTCAGCTTCACTCATATGAATGAACCTGCCTTATTTTAAGAAACTGTTCTATTTCAAAGGCAGAAATTAAAATTTGACTTTGGAGAGCCCTGTTTGATGTCCTTGTTCACCACTTTGATGAATAGCTTAGTATTGGAAATGCAAGTGATTTACCCATTGTTCTCAGGCAATGCCTCAAATGAGGAAGAAAGGTTGATGCATTCCATGGCATACTGTAAAAGCTAACTTCAGTGGAGACAAGTGTTCAATTCTACAAAGATATTCTGTCAGCGTTTTGTTGTTGTTGTTACCTCTGTTTGAGACGGGATATAAAGAGAAAGTAGATAAAGAAGTTTTCCCAGGAGACAAGAGATATGCTGTCGGTAGGCTTAGGTAAATTGCTGGCAAAGGGCATAGATAATAGACTCCAAGAACTGTAATATCAGATACCTGGTTTGAAAGTTGCCTACTCCATACTTGGAAAAAGTTTTGTCAAAACACAGCAACCTGATGTTAGCTGCACATTGAGCAAATATAGGGGGATCCATGTCCACACAGAGGACCAAGAGAGTTGAATGAATGCCTTTGGAAACATGGAGTAGCAATTAGGAGGTGGCAAAAGGTTACCGGCAGAAAAACTTGGAGTAAAAGTGTCCAGGAACAAGAAGGATGGATGTGGAAAATACACAACTATATAGCTATATGCCTATAGGGAGAGTAGCAGAAACTATAAATAATAAGGGAGTGAACCTGGAATGTTCATTTCTTTCTAAAATTTGACCACTATTCATCACTAGCCAGTTTCTTTCTTTGTAAAAATGTGTCTAGATCTGCACATTTTCTAATGGAATTACAAAATTTTAACTTTACTGCTAATATTTATGCCTTGAAATATTTCAGAATTTCTTAAGGCACATGTAAAGGGGATCTTAACTTCACATGATGAGAACATGAATTGCTACTTGTCTAATAAAGGAGAGGATGACCCACTGAAAGCAGATGCTGAATACATTCAGGTTATAACTATGACACAAGGCAGATCATGATGAGTGCTTTGAGATAATGACAAGTTATCACAAAGGATTCCATGGCAGAAGGAGGCTTAAGCAAATCCTTAGTAACAGATAAAGTACCAACAGAGAGAGATGATGGTGATAGTAGAAAAGGAAACTCTAGATAAGCAAAACTGTATTAGTAGATGCAGTTAGAGGTTTTTAAAAACCCAATGCATTTGAAGAATTATTGTAACTGTACAAAGAGGGGAAAACAAGTCTAGAAAGGTTCGTGCAGTCACACCATAGAAGGCCTTGGAGGACAAGTTGAGTGATCTGCAAAAGGCTGTGTGCATATAGAACCCTTAAGAATTTTAAAGGTCAGCTACTATAAATGTATCTATTTCTTATGCATCTAGATTTTCCAAAACACATTATCAATAATGGCAAGTCCATAGACTAATTCTCCAAAGTATGCCCTAGTACTGGCATTTTCTGTTAAATTTTAAGTAGCAAAAGAAGGTTGTGATTAACTGAAATAACCTTACCTGCTAGAATGAATGATGATTGCAGTTCCAGCAAATACACAAAATAATGTGCAAATTATTTTACTAAGCAAAGGAGAAAAACCTACAATTAAATCGAAGGGGAAAAACACGTTGCCCTGTAGCTACTGGGCATATTTGTCACAAACAGTGAACACTGACAGACCCCAAATGCCTAGCATTGTTTTCCCAAGTCCCCAACGTCCAATGTTGTTCCTGCAGTGCAGCATATGCAAGTTGCTTAAATCAGCTTCTGACATTGCTTCAACGTCAAACTGGAGGCTATGCAAGGCTTAGCAGATGGCAAAACTTAGTCAGTTCTCAAAGTGTGCATTCAGCCTAAGGTGCTCGTATGTTCCCTTAGACTCAACTCAGCTGCAATTTTCCATTGGAGAGAAATGCACGCTTCAGTTTTACGGTGATGAATCTGAACTCTAGCTACTTGAGCTATGTCTTGCTTTTTCTCTTTGACAAAGATTAAGGGAACAATTACAGTGGCTTACCAGCCTCTTTAGCAGGCTTAAGAAAATTGAAAGTTGATTAATTGCTTTGTGACTATGACTACATTTGTCTAGATTATTCGAGATCCTCTTATCATTCCAGAAATTTTTGTTTCTTTATCTAAGACTCAGGTCTTTTTTTTTTAATGCAGCCTATGAAATTCAGACAAAAAAATAGCAGTAAAGACTAATTTCAATAATATTAAGAGGGGCCTGGGGGGCAAAGGGAGAAAAAATGGGACAACTGTAATAGCAAAATCAATAAAATCTATTTTTAAAGTTTTTAAGAACAAGAAGGGGCTGATACCTTCATAACAGGGTGGAAAAAAGAAAAAGATGAATAAGACTATGAGAAAGTCAAGCACCTCTGTTTACTGTACAACAATGATAAATTCTCCAATCTGAAATTCAAGGTTTTCTACAGTCCAGCCCCAATTCATCTTTCCAGACCCATTTCTGTGCATACATTATGAGCATTCAAACTGGACTACTCCCTATTTTCTCGGAGTAGGCCACTGATTTTTCTCCTGTTTCCTCACTTCCTATGCTGCCTCACCTTAGTCCCTTTGTACAGGCTGGTCTCTTTTCCAGGAAGGACTTTTCTCCCCCACCCAACCCATCTCTGCAATTCTAGCAAGTCTAAAATATAGAGCTCATGATGGACTTGAGGTGGAGGGGGAAGGAAGTGGTAAAAAGAGATATGCATATTGAAGCTAGAAGGCAAAAAGCCATGAATATTACCCAAGGGAATTTATCTTATCTCCTAGGCCACTGTTTTTGAAAATACCAATAGACTATCTGCACCTGAACCCTCTGCAGGGCATTTTGTAAAAGGCATATTCCTGGGTCTGGAAATCCTAAATTAGCACTTCTGAGTCTCCCTGATCTTTCAATAGCCAATTCGGCTTAGGTGACGAGTTAGGCTTGAGTGATTCTTTTATGCATGCAATTTGGCAGGCTATAAGTATCTAATAACTGCCAGCCTGTGTATAGGAGGAATCACCTGGACTAAAGAATGGAGCTAGAGAGAATAGGGAAGAGGCTAGAGACAGAGAGACCTTTAGGAAATTACTGCAGCCATCACTCTCAACCTCTGTCTGCTGAAATCCTGACAGCATGATTCTGTTGCTTCTCCTGCTATATTTGCTTATGCCCTTCTGACTCTTTCACGTTTGTCCTCTTTTTCTGGTGCCTGTTTCATTGTTGATGTTTCTTCAGATTCAGTCTGCTGTCTAGTTCTCATGTGGAGTCTCCTTAATATCTCATTCACTCTCTTAGCTTAAAATACCATATAAACACTGATGCCCCATAAATTTGCATCTCGGAACAGACCTGTATTTTCAATGATCTAATGAGATGTTCTACATAATATTTCATGGACATGTCCAAAATTACACTTTTCCCTGTTTTTATACCTCCTTTTCTTTCTTTAGTACCTATCTCATATATAGAGGAATAGAGAAATTCACCTTGTACCCCAAGCCAGGTACCTGGGTGCCTCACTTCCAATTTTCCCTGCCCCTAATGCCACCCCTCCACAGTTTGTTTTGTTTTTAATTGTATCTTTTACCAACAATTATTTTTTCAGAACCTACCATCCTCTATATCTCTATCTTTATACCTTTGATTCAGGCTTCAAATACTGAGAAAATTCTTATCTCTTTGCCAAACAAGGAAAAGGCTAAATATCACACACATGACAGAGAAACATGAAAGAAATTCCCTAACCAAAAATAATTGAGTGTAAAATGTGCCCATTGAAAAAGAAAATCTTCAATTTAAGGTTTTTAATCCATATAATTTATTTGCTAGAATGTAAATTCCTTTTCATCCCAGAATTCAAATTGCACCATGCTAGAATTAGAGCACTGACAGGGTATCCTCAACTGTCAGGACATGATTTTATAAATGCCACAATGGTAGTGTAGAAGAGCAATTGGAACTGACTCAGGCCAGTTTCTATCCCTGCCCCAATATATCTAAACAGCAATTTTCAAAAAAATAAAAAGGAAATGTGAATGTATGCATACATACATACACATACATATGTAAAAATTATACATATATAAATAATTATACAATACATATGTGTATATAAATTATATATATAATTTATATATATAAATCATATACACATTATACCTACATATATATATAAATAACATATATATAATATATATAGATATATATATAGGGTGCACACGATACATTGGCAATAACGTTGCATTTCCTTATTTCACAAGCTTCTTATTCATTTTGAAAAACTATGTTTCCAAGGTTATGATTTAACATCATTGTTTCAGATGTAAAATATTAAACTCTGAGAGCAACCGCCATGTTGAAGGAATACGATGTTAGAGAAACCATGATTTCTGGACTGCATGCAGGGTGAACTGCTAAAGAAATTGTGGACTTCAATAACATCCCTTTATGTACAATTTACAACTGAAGGTGAAGAAGATGTATGATGCTTATCCTGATGTCACCACACCAAGGAAATGCATAAGGTATGCAAGGATCTCACAAGTCCAGATATTGTACACAGAATCCAGGAGATCATCAATGAAGATTCAGGAAAATCAATGTGCTCCATAGCAAGAGAACTGCAGATGTCGGATGCAACAGTTGACAAAATTATTGCTGAAGATATCAGACACAGATCATATGTTCTTAGAAGATGCCAGCAGACAAAAGAAAGGCACTTTGAAAAAGCAAGGGAACTGCTAACAACATTAAAAAATCCCAAAGAAAAAAATAAAACCTCCAATTTTCTTCTCTAATGGAAAGAATTTTCAGCAGGACCAAATAGCCCATAGAAGACACAGCAGGTGGCTCTATGAGAATCTTAATGAAGTCCCAATTGTCATGAAAATAAAATTTCCCACTACAGTGATGGTGTTAGGTGTTGTCAGCAATGAAGGAGATATCATGACCCTGCATTTATGTCCACAAGGCCTAAAGGTGACTGCTGATGTTTCCCTTGACATTTTGAGAGAAGTAGTTGTATTGTGGATGAAGCAAGTCACAAATGGATGTCATTTGATCTCCAACAACATAGCACACCAGCACATAACACCAAAAAGGTGCAAGAATTTCTCAGTGTCAATGTTCCTGAATTCTAGTGAAAGGAAATCTGGCTGTCTAGTTCACCAGATACAAATCCTTTAGACTATCATGTATGCAGCATTTGTGAGAAAGATGTTAATAAACAACCTCATTACAATAAGGAGGCTATTAAAGCTAAGATTGAAAACATTATGATGTCCATGGATAAAGAAAAGTTAATTAAAGCATGCTCAAGATCCCAAAGTAGAATCAAGTCTATTATTGCAATAAAGGGAGGCTTTTTGAACAATTTTTTAAATGATTATGGTTATGTATTTACAAGTAAGAATAAATTTATTTCAAAATATAACACTTTTGTGTTTATTTTACTAGAAGTTTGCCAATTTATCACGTGCACCCTGTATGTACATACATACATACACACATATGTGAACAATTAGTCTCTCCATCTGCTCATAATCAAGACTGAAATGAGTAATGATGGTGGATTTTCTAAGACCTCAATTGAAGACATCCTGTTGTAACTGGCTTAACTGAAGTTTCCTCACTGGCATTTCAGGTGACTGTTGGAGAGCACCGTGCATGGGTGAGCACTCATCCACACAACAGAGGGATCCTGAAGGTGGCCTCCTTAACTCTGCAAGTAATTACTGGTTTTGTTCATTAGGTTCCTCGGGGTGTAATTTCAGCCTCTGTGTGCCACTGAATATTGACCATGATCATAACTGACCACACTCACTAATAGCTCTCACAAAAAAATGTTTTTCTTTAGTTTCTAACTTTGCACAAGAGGTGTCATTTAGTCTTCCCCAGAATATATGCAGTAGATGTTATTTCAATTCAAACTCGATGAAACAGGTTCAAAGAAGTGAAGGAAGTTCCCAAAAGTACACAGCTGGTGAGTGTTAGACCTGAATTATGTGATTTCAAAGCCATCTTTTTCAATTAGCCATGCTACTTTTGCTGTTCTCTATCCTGTTAATTGTTTCCCTCTGCTAACCTTGTGATAAAAATGCTAACAAGTACCAGCAGTGCTTGTCCCATATTTCAAATACTCCCCAGAGGATAGGGTGGGAAGAGGATAAGTATGTCATCAAAGGCAATATTCCTTGAAATTAATTTCCTGTATGATTCACAGAAGGATACACTGACATAAGGGTTATGTCTTTAATAGTTTTTCATCAGACAATTATTGGTAATTAAAAACCCAGTAGGAATTAGTTTAGTTGATTACTTTCTAAGGTGGCAGTAAACTGAGCTCTAAGATGAAATTTAAGCTGTAAATTAGGGAGACCTAGACCTTTTGAATCCAAGTAGAGAAAGAAGGGGGAAATTATGAATTCTGGTAAAGTCCAGACTTTAGAAGTATTTTCTTCTCCTAAAATAATTGTCCTTAAATCATAGCTTTAAACTCAATTTGTGTTAATTGCTTATATTTTAATATATAAAGTTCAGTTTAACTTGGTCAGTAATTATTCAGGCTCTATATTCTGCCTTAAAAAGAAAACTGTGGGGGGTGGGGAGGGAAAGAAAAGGATAGGTTGCACGCATTTCTCACATTCAACACACTGTTATGGAAAGATTTGCCCAGCCAGTATGAACCTGTAAAAATTCATGAAATATGCCATTTGTATATTTTAGCATTCCTTCTGACAGAGCTCCATGAAAGAGTGGTCTTCTCTGTAAACAAAATACACATGCATTTTTGTTTCTTTCAGATTTCCCAAGTAAGCCCATTTCCTTCACCCTATTCTTTAATCTCCTCTTTCTTTTCTCTATTTTCCTGCGTGCAGGACTTAACTTATTGATAATTAGAAAGCAAGTTAGGGGATGATGTCAGTGAGAATGGTGGAGTTAAGAACCTCTAAAATGTCTGTCTCTTATAAAAGCAACCAAAACACTAACAAAAAAATATTATCAAAACCTTAACCTCTCAGAACTCTGGAAATTATCCAAAGCCTTGCAAACAATCTAGGGAGCTTTTATTCAAGTAAAGCTGCTGAATTTTGGTAAGGGCAGTTTGCTTTGTAACATTTCATCTTGCCCTATTCCCATTATCTTCTCCCTAGCTCTGTGTGGGCCTAAAAAATCAATAGCCCATGACAGTGCACACCAACAGCCTAGCAGCCATAGAGGGGTCAGAAAGAGGGAGAGGGTGCTTTTAAAGCCTAGTCTGAGGAAATTGTCATTATTTGACACATCTGGCAGTTATTTGGGAAACCCGACTCACCAAGTGTGTCTTCATTCGACCTGACTTAGGGCTCACCTATGAAGATAGCCTTCTTCCCGGGCATGTTTATCAAAAACAGCAGCCTTGTTTAATATCACAACTGCTGAGGTGGTGGTAACGGTTGAGGCAAGCATCAATGTAATCAAAAGACTTAAAAAGAAAAAAGTGGGGAAGAGTATAGCAAGAAAATGAAGACATTGAAACCATAATTGTTGGTGAAAGAATAAAATGGTACAGCAACTTTGGAAAACAATCTGGCAGTTCCTCAAGTGGTTAAATATAAAATTACCTTATGATCTAAAATTTCAGTCCTAGAAATATACCAAAAAGAAGGGACAACATATGTCCACACAGAAAACTTGTAAAGGATTGTTCATAGCAATGTTATTCTCTTGTTTTATTACAGTTTACATTCAACACTATTCTGCCTTGGTTGCAGGTGTATAACAGCACCATGGATAGACATTCATACAGGTTGTAAAGTGTTCCCTCCTTGCTTGTGAAGCCAAGATAAAAACTGCCATCCTGGTTTCTGGCAAAAAAATATAGAGAGAGAATAAAAGTTATAGATGATGCACTGGGCACTATCCTGGGTGATTGAGATAAATCACTGAATAAAACATTCAAGATCCTTGTCCTCAGGAAGACAACACTCTCACGAAGTGTATTCTGCCTTTCTGCCTGCCCCCACCCAAAATTACTATTTAAGTACAATAACCAAACTTTGAAGTTTTGATACTAGGTTAGTTAACATATTTGTTTTCTTTTTATTTTTTTCTTATTGTTTTTCAATTCCAGTTGTCCCAATTTTTCCCTATTGTTGTCCCCAGCCACCACCTCCCTGGTTCCTAGTCAATCCCCACCCTGTTGTACATAACCATGGGTCCTTTATACTTGTTCCTTGATAAGATCTTCCCCCTTCTTTTCTCCCTTATTCCCTCCCCCTCTCCTCTGGTGACTGCCAGTGTGTTTCTTATTTCCATTGTAACTGGTTCTATTTTGCTCATTTGTTGGTTTTGTTCATTAGGTTCCTCTTATAGGTGAGATCATATGGTATTTGTCTTTCACCACGTAACTTATTTCACTGAACATTAAACTCTCCAGTTCCATCCATGCTGTCATAAAGGGTAGGGATTCTTTTTTTCTTTCTGCTGTATGGTATTCCTTTGCGTAAATATACCACAGGTTTTTGATCTATTCACTTACTCATGGGCACTTAGGCTGTTTCCAGCACTTGGCTATTATGAATAATGCTGCTATGAACAAAGGTTACACCACGAAAGTATACCAAGATCAAATTTCTGTAGGCCATATGTCCTAAAGAAATGGACATTCTTACCACCTAACAAGAAGATTATTACCTGAATAAAAAGTCAATACCAGGGGATAGATTTAGAACATCAATGACAGAAAGACCCTCATCTTAGACCTAGAGCAATCATAATTTCATTGTCACCTTGAAAAAAATCATAATTTTCTGAGTCTGGTTAATAATTTCTAACATAGCATCTATTCATTGTATTTATTAAAACATACTAGATATTAGACTTCAAACCTAAACTAATTGTGTCATAAATCTCTTATCCCATATTTTACTACCTTCCCCTTCAATTCTAATTAGTATGAGTTTCTTGGCATTGTCCCATCACCTATATTGTTAATATTTCATCCACAAAATAGAATCAACCTCTATTTGCCCCACCTCATTTTCTTAAAAGTAGGTTAATGTAAAAATTCAAATATAAGATTACCCTGTGGAGGGTAAAAGAAGTAAGGATCTGAGGGTATTAAATGTGTCCTTAAAATATGTGTGTAGCCATACATGCTTATAAGCTTGTTTCTGTATATTAGTATTCTGTGTATTCTATTCTGTGTATTAGTCTATTTGTGTCTTATATGTCTACAAGGTAAGTGCTGTTCATGAGTTGATAATCATAAATGAAAATAACCACCAACATTTAATTATGTAGATCTGTTTTGTTTTGTTTTGGGACTTTTAAAATCATACCTAAATCAATATGTTTATGTTTTTTCTTATTTCTTATGTACAGCCTTTTTAAAAATCACTGATGCTTTTAATAAACACTAACTGTATAGAATCATTTTTAGGGAATTAAAATATTTGATCCTTATCTCAAAATACAACACTGATTATCTGAAATACAGCATTTAGGTATTGCAAACTTTAAACTTACTTCCAAATTTTAAACTGTATTTCTTATTTATAGACAATTGCATAAATATATAGAATATTACATTTTAATACAAGTTAGTACCCACTAAAAAATAAATATTAGCCACAGGAAGTCACATTCAAGTTGAGACAACATAGTTACTTGTTATTTTATTTCCATGCATAGCTGCATGCTCTCTGAGAAATATAGCATGAGCAAACCCGACACCTTGGCTACACTCTAAATTTATTGGCAAAGAAAAAGTGAGTAGGTATTCAGTATGTACCATAAATATGCAATCACTCATGTAAACATTCTTGGCACACAACTGTTCCAACAGTGCCCACGGAGTCCTGCTGGCAGAGCAGAGGTGTAGTGGAGTGAACTCTGGGACTATTCCCAAACTCCATAGTAACATTCCAAGCACACATACCCAGGTTTCTGAGATGCATTTCATACATCACCCCCATAGCCATAAGTGAGATGCCATGCTTATATCTGCAGAGCATAAACTCAAGGAAATCAGATGCCTGGCGATTTAGTGCATAAATGAACTAGAAGATGGCATGCTTGTATTGACCTTTTCATCTGTGTGACTTTAGGCTAATCACTAACCTCATTGGACCTCAGTGAACACAAAGCATACAACAAGGTATATTTTTAATCAGTTATAATCTTTGTACACAATCTAGGAAAATCAGTCCTAAATATCCATTTTCTTCTTTTACCTTTTCTAATCAGTAGTGATAAGCACAGAATGTGCCTTATTTGTGATTATGTAGACCTATATTTTTGGCCAAAAGCATACAAAGAAAAAGCTGTTAATACATGTATTTACAACTAAAAATGGTTATTGAAGTCATTTCTATTTAGAGTAATTTAACAGTTTAAAGACAATCATGACTAAGTGAATGACAAGTAGACTAATATTAATGTCAATGAAACCACAATGCTTTATAAAAATCATCTGTTCTATATCAGAGATCAATCAGCACACTTTTCCTATAAAGAGTTAAATAATAAGTATTTGTACATAATACAGCTGTTTACAACTAATCAACTTTGTCATAACAGCCATAGATAATAAACAAATGAATGTGGTTGTTTCTAATAAAACTTTATTTACAAAAGTAAGCATTAGGCCAAACTTGGCCAGTGGTTGCATTTGGAACTCCTTCATTATTCATCAAATATTTAAGCCAAATTAATTTTTCCTTTTAGTAAATAGTCTTGGTACAATCCCAGACACAGGAAGAAAAGAAGCCAGTTATAGTTGTTATTTCTTACACTACATATATCATACTAGTTTTTTCTCTATTTTTTAAAGACAAATTTATGGTCAATATCACTATCTACAAAGCATTATAATAAAATTGATCAGAAGGTAAACTGAGAAGAATTTACAAAATGGATTTCAGGAGCCCTATCATTTATGAAAAGAGGCATATTGATTATTACAACAATGCCTCAAAGCAGTACTAATCAGATTTTTCATGCTAGGATGTACTGTTTCACTATAAAGAACCATTGTTTCTCCTATTACCTTTGTGAAATTTTAAAGACAACTGTAGTTTGTTCTGTATTCAGAGAGGTAGTAACCTTTTGAATAAACAGCTGTTGATCATTTTGGGAGTTTTTGAGCTTAAAATCAAGGTAGATGAATGTTTCAGTTCAATCAAAACACGAAACAAAATTATCTCTTTATTGTGGATTCTTTATAACACAACTCCCTTTCAAATACTGAAAATCCTCAGTGAAACTGAACAATAAGGAAACATAATAAACCAGATGCTTTCTGTCATTTTCCTGTTTTATGACTCATATATCCTGAACGTGTAATTTATGCCTATATATTAAATAAATGCTGTTGCCAGCAGCCACAGCCTTATTTGCTGTGAAAAGAGCTGTGAACTAATAGAGAGCTGGGTTCTAGTTTTTATCCTGCTGATAACCAGCTGTGTATCCTTGGGTAGTCTGGTGTGGAGCAAATGTTATTGCAAAGAATTAGAAGCAGGGTAAAGACATACAGATCATATGGGCTCCTATGGATACAGCTTCATTTGAAACCTGAGAAATATCAGTACTTGTCAATGAAGCACCTAGTGATCCATGAGAATAAGTTGGTGGTAAGAAATCTAGATGCCTCCTTGAAGACAAAATGCCACAATATACTTTTGAGAAACAAGAAGATAGCTAGGTCAAGAGTGCTCTGTAAAGCTAACAGGCATAGGCATCTCACCATATGAAGGGCTACAGAGCTTCCAGGTGTTAAGGCTTTTCCAGCAAAGGGAAGCAGAGGTAGGAGTGGAGAAGGCAAATCCAAAACTGAGAAACCAGGAAATGAGGGCAAGCAATAAGTAGATACATTCTGCAGAAGGCAAAACTTCAATGGTTCCCACCTGGACAACTCTTAGAGAGATTGCCATAGTTCCTGAGTACTCTTATCTTACAGAGCACTGAGAAAAGGAGAACCACAGTGTGAAGTCCAGTCTGAAAGCAGATTGCAATTGTGATTGTTGTAATCCATAGGATTTTGTCCCCTTTGGTCTCTAGATTGTGAGCAGCAGGCTTATTTCTCACACAGACATACACAAGAATGCATGCATGCAAACTGAATGTGTGGTACAAGAGTTCAACAATCTTGCCTTATTTCTGATTAAGCCATAGTCCTGGGACAATCTTCCCTTTCTTCCCTGGAGATGCGGTGGTAAGAGGGAAGAATCATGTGGGGAAAATGTGGTCAGCATTTGAGCAATGGGAGGAAGATCCCTAGGGATTACTCAGCCCAGAAGGTATTTATGTTCCCTCCTCAAACTTTGGCCAACTATAAACTGCATGGACATATGCAGACAGAACCTGGAGGCACCAATTTGATGTCACTGCACTGCAACACTGGAATTCCTGCCTCACCCAAATTCCTCTGGTGTCAAAAGGAAAAAGACTTCAAAATCCTAATGTTGCAATGGGAACATAAAATTCTTGAAGGTCTGAACCAAGTATTTTCAGAGGAAGAAGAAAAGAAATGGCAGCAGGAAGTGATAGTCCTTTAAAGACCTCAAAACAGTTACAATGCAGGTGGGGCAGGTGAGGAATAACTCAGAGTTCAGAATGCACAAAAAGAGAAATACCACCCTGATCATTTGTTGCTAATAACTCTACACTTCTCACCTGAGGGAGTAGGGGTTTTGATTTGGAGAACAATGCTACATTGTTCTTCAAAATGCCATATTCTACACCCAGATCAGTTCAACAAACTTAGAGTAATAGGGGAAAACCTATGCTAAAATGCCACTTTATTTCCTACACACTTGTTACTAATATTCTTGCATTAGCATCAAGTATCCCATGATTGGACTGTGAAACTATGGATTCTTAGGGTTGCAATATATGAAAAGAAATTTTTAAAATCTCTTGCATCAATTCTGTGGTATTTATAGAACTTCTTATGAATTTCGTGCTTCAACAAGTAATTATTGAACACTTCTTTTGCTAGACACTGCTAGGAGTTGACTTTATACAAGCCTAGCATACTACCACTAGAGGCTCTGTTTATCTGGGAGGGAAATTGGATAATTGTCAGTTACTTGGCTAGGACAATACAGTTTATATAAGCAGTAACTTACACATAATTTGCATTTAGAATGTGGGTTCCATTGAGGTCATCCAGTTTCCCCCCAGGAATAGTTAGAGAATTCTTTATGAAATAGACCTTGTCTAACTATTTGATTAAAGATATAAATGCTCAGAATAACTAAAGCTAAGTAAATCAATCTTACCCTTGACCTCCTTACAGAGTTTAGTGTAGATTTATCTATGATCAAGTAGGCTTCATTTAAAATCAGTCTACAAAGTTGGAAACTGGTCTTTCTGAACAATTGATGGAGTACATGTTTATTAGACAAAGGTTTTTCAAATAGAACCTGTATCAGTAGGTTTAGCAGAACCTTGATACCAATTAGAACACATTTTAAACCTCTCGTAATATACGATGCCCTTTGGTTCTGAATGAAGGGAAAAAATCCATAGACTTAATCAACTATAACATAAGGAGCAAGGGATGAGGGTGGGATGGGGAAGTTCTATATTGACAGATGAAAATCCTGGCTTGCATATTCATCTAAAAGGAAAGGCATTTTAGCACTTCAAAGAGATAAGATATAAGGGTGCCTTCAGGAAGACCAATATTTTCCTCAAATAGGATTTCTCTAATCCCTGAACTGTGACCAGCAAAGACTTCAGCCTGGAAAATTGATTTTCAACTACACTTCCTGAGGATTCACCAAAGCTACAAAGTAAAAGAAACAATAATTCTTCTTTGTCCACTACATTGATGAAATAAAATCCCATAGTATTTTTATATCCACTAGTCTAACTGAGAAATCATTTTGCAATTGGTTCCTTCTTCATGGTAAAAATATTACATTCACTAAGGGAGAAAAGTTGTTTATGTGCCATGTGGGGTGATACCTTACACAAGTATTTTGTTCATTTTTATTTCTTTTAGTGTTGTTCAATAAATATTGAACTGTTTGGCCAGTACATCTTCAAATGTTCTTAAGAAACAGGAAGACTGAAAATAAAGTATGGCATCAGTCTGATGCTTCAGTTGGAACACAAAGACAAATAAAACATGAGTCCAGCCTTCATGGAATTATAATCCAAATGTTGTTGTATCCTACCTCAGTGACACAGACAACCAAAATAAAGAATTGTTCTAGTAGAAGTGTGCTGTGTGTTTCTACTACAACAGTTTGGGGTTTGTATTATTGTGCATCATCTTGTGTAGGCTTATAAAGTAGACATACTTCACAATCCATTCAAAAAGGATAATTCTGTTGGAAAGCCAAGTGTTCCACTGGATATATATGGAACCAGGAGCAAGAAAAATATTTCTTAAGCATAATAAAAGGAGTAATATTAAGGAAAATGGATTTTGAGCTATCTTCCCTTAGCACTTCCAGAAGCAATAGAAGAGTTTTATTTTATCTTCTACTCTTCAGTCTCTTTTGCAGTATTTTCTGGTACTTCCTTGTTTTTCATCCATAAATAACACAACACTATGACTTGGCACATATCACCTGGAGTCATTAATTAAGATTTATTATTTTTTAAAGATTTTATTCATTATTTTTAGAGAGAAGGGCAGGGAGGGAGGAAGAAAGGGAGAGAAACATGTATGGTTGCCTTTCTCCTGCCTCCAGCTACAGACCTGGCTGGAGACCTGGCCTGCAACCTGGTCATGCGCCCTAACTGGGAATCAAACCAGTGATGTTTGGGTTCTCAGGCTGACACCTATCCTCTGAACCATCAGCCAGGGCATATGATTTATTTACACTTAAAATATATCTTACCTATTTTTATTAAACATTGTTATTAGTTATTTTTAACTTCCAGTGTTTTAGTTTCTTTCTTGTCAAAAAATTAACAACTCAAAAAAGGGGATGGATGTAATACAACAACAATAAAATTTTTAAAAAAAATTAATAACTCAGCAGCCCAGTCAGTTTAACACTGTTATTGATTTTCAAGCCATAGTGAATTTTAAAAGATTATTTTCCTATCAATTTTTATCTCAGGCAAGGTCCACATAGCACCAAGTAAGAGATAATGATTACTTAGGTTTTATCTCTGTAAGAAGTTTATAAGTTTCTTATGGATAGCATTTGTTCAGAATGTACCTATTTTAAAAATCATACAGTATCTGGGAGTGTTTGTCTTCCATAAATCAGATTGTTATATTTATTGGTGTTTCTAGCACTTGATATCTACCTTTTAACATCTACTGAGTCTTTTTTTTTAACTTCTAGTTATTTAATGTTCTCTTCCATTGTTGCATAAGAGACAAGGAGATCCAAATATCAATGGTCTTAACTTTTTAAAGAAATTTTGCTTATTTGGACTTTAGTTTTATCCTATGTAAAATAAAGATAATGGGCTAGGTGGTGTAGGTACAAAGCTCCTACCAACACTAAAACCTTAAATTTTATAATAAGATTTTCTAAGATTAGATTCAGGATATATGCCTATGTAGGCCAAATGGCTCAGAATATTTAAAGTTAAAATTACATGAAAGGTCAACATAGCATTTAAGCTTCCACTTAATATAGCATTTAAATACAGATGCCTCAAAAAACTTTGTAAGCATATATGCTTTTCTTTAGAATATACAATTTTTATGAGTAGCAGTATTGTGCAAAATAGATGTTCTAAAGATAGAACTGAGATCAATCGTCACAGTTTTGCAAAGAGATAGACCCAAGCTCCATATATCAAGACCTTTTAAACAGAGTTTTCCAATAACTCCTCCTCTAGAGAATTAAGACAAAATCCAAATAACCACTTAGCATTAATGAAAATTGGACTAAAGGATCTTTAAAGTTCCTTTATATCCTGAGATGAGGGCTAACAAAGCACAGGAAAGATTTCTGAATTTATTTTTAAAACATCAGTCGCTTTCCAACAATCAGATGTTTTAACAAATAGAAAATCTTTCATTAATATTTTTAGCAATTTTTTTAGGTCTAAGCAATTAGGGTATAGGCAATTTTAAAGATCCAGACTAACAGAGGGCTTAAGGTGTACTTGTTTTTCCATAAAAAGTGATAAGTACATGGCAGAGTCCATATAGTAAGTGGGATTTATGACATTTTGCACTACAGGAAAAAAATTAGTTACAATCTGTTAGGTTACTATCTTGTTAGATTAGATGGACAGATAACAGTCCTATGAATTTTATATTGTCACTGTTACCCATATACAAAATCACTGCTAGAAAAATGCATTAAATGCATGAAGAACCATGGCTTTAGCAGTCTAAGTTTTAATTATCTGAAGAAGCAGTGACTGTATGGATTACAAACCCCTTTGAAAACCCATAAAAGTAAAGGACATGGAACTGAAAACATAGGGCAGTGACACCTTTCTCATCCCTTTCCAATCTATTTAGAGTAGACTTATTTTTAAAGTCTTAGCTATATGTTGAGAAATCAGCATATGCTCACGTCAGGCCCGGGAAATTCTCAATCTTTGCATGGCTGGACCTTTCCGCTGGGTCAGCTGGGAGACAGTCTTGAAGCTAATCTTGTTCCCAAAGCCCTGGAACACAGAACCCCAAGAATAGCCAACATAGTAACCCTGAACAGACAGGTGTCACCTTTGGGTATACTGCCTCTTTGCTCTAGTGGGTATAGAGCCTCCTTTGTTCCAAGGTGTATATGTATAAGATGCCCTTACTGTAAACTATGTGCAATACTGGTGTAGGGGGTGGGAAAAACCGTATGTGGAAAGCTGACACCCCCAACAAGCCACCTGATGGCATGCAAAGGAAAATGGGTGCAGGAATGTCTAGGATCTCTTTGGTCATTAACCTAAGTGCAGCTGTGATAGGAGTGGAATAATGTGCATGGGCACGGCAACACTAGCTGCCTGGCCAGTGTGGTGGTGAACCTGCTGCCTGGAAAGCATGTCAAATCTCCTGAAAGATCCACAAAAGTCCTTCACCAGACCAGAGGCCATCTCCACACTATCAGAATCTACTGGTCCAAAAGCTCTAGGACCTGACAGCTCCACAAATGATACTATAATTATTGCTTTTTTCAGAAATTCCAAATCATTTCTAAGTTGATCTGACCTGTTAAGTCACAGAAAAGGCTTTGCTTAAATACTATTTAAACTCTATTGTGCTGAAAGTGGAAAGAACTGATGAAAAAACTTTATCCATATACCTGAGCAAGCATCTGAAAAATAGCTTCAGAGCTCAGAATCAAAAGCAAAAAAGTGTGATCCTGGAAAGAGACTGGTTATGAGAAATCAGATGCCTCTTAAAAAGAAGGATCTATATGTGCTCAGCCATGTGTGCTGGGTTATTTACTTCAGAAGGCCAAGAGGTCAGGAAATAAAGGGTAATCTCTGAAATGAGAAGAGAACAAAGAAACCAGAGATCAGGGAAATTTCTACCAGCAATCAAACAGGACCTGACAACCTACACAATTATGCCCCAATAATGCAGGTACTCTGGTAAGATTCTTGTTATTTAAATACTGTAATTGATAGATATGAGCCAAAAAAAAAAAAAAATCCAAGCAAACTGTCAATTTTTCAATCAGAGATGAAAAGTTAGAGTTGATGATCAGTCAAAACAATCAGAACTCAGGTATTCTGAGACACAGAACTGCTAAAAGAGATGAATTAAGAACTGAATTTTAAAAATACATGCATTCAAGAATTTTTCAGGCAAAGCCAAAGATTTCTGGGAGTCAAAGGATACATTTTCCCAATTTAAAATTTCAGCAGATGAGGTGAAGGATAAGGCACTATTGATACCTAAATTTATGTGAGAAAATTATCTTAAAGTATAGAGCAAACTACAGAGATTAAAATCACAAGGGGAATATAAAGTAACAGAATTAAAGAATAGATTTTTAATATCCTAACATGAGAATACTATTGGTTCCACAATATTGGGAACAGGAGAAATGGGAACAGATGAAAGAAAAGCAAATAATATTAGAAGGAAAATTTCCCCATGATGGGGAAAGACCTGAGTCTTCAGATTTAAAGGGCTCACAAAGGGCTAGATTAATGAAAAAGATACACAACGAAGCACATCCTGGTAAACCTCCTATACCCTTAAGACAATTTTTGAAAAATAAAGACTTTCCAGCAGAAAGAATAACTTAGTTAAAATACAAATTAAAGTCAGACTGGTACCAAACAGCTCATCCTCAATCTGTGTTAACTAGTAGCATAATACTAACAGCATAGATCACTGAAAGCAAAGGACAATAATTCAAGAATTCTATACACAAATAATTTATTAATTACTGGTTAAGGTTAAAGGAATATATTTTAGTATATACAAGACTTCAGAGAATAATATATCACCTATGTACTTCATTTGGAGAAAAACACTGGAGAAAGTTTTATAATCAAGCAAAAGAACAGTAAATATTAGTTATTAGTAGTATTGTTTCTATATTATCTTGCAAACAAAGTAATTAGGTAGGAGGAAAAAATAAAAACTATCTACTGCAACAATAAAGAGTATGGGAAAAAACTTCCAAATTAATAAGGGGGAGGGTAAGCAAATTGAATAGCAACTTAATCAAAGCAGAAACCATAAAGAAAATTAAAATATGGAAATGAAAATTGAGTATTACCAATAAAGTGAGTCTAACATTGATTTGGGAGAGGTAAGCCCAGTTGAAAGATCTTTTAAAGTAAGTGATTTTAATAAAAGTATAGGCAAAGACATTATGTAAGAGAAATCAAGTGAAAAGGGGAGAGCAAAAAGGAAAGGGGAGGAGGGCAAAGCAGAATTTAACATTAAATACACCAATCAGATAAAACCAATATAATAGAAAATATAAATGGTTACTATACAATAAAGACAAAAGGAAACAATGTGTGGGCAGGGAGCTGTCATAAATCTGTATGTAACAACCAATACAGCTAAAACTTCTTAAAGTCTTGGATAGCTTACAAAAATTGCAATTATTTTGAGACTTTTAATATTTCTGTCATAATCAGATCTAGAATACATAAGTTTGGGTCATGTAAAAATTGAATAATATAATTCATTCAATGTGTTATATATTTGTATTTTTATATATATACTTAGTCAATACATTTATATACATATTTATATTATTATAGTTATATATTTAATATACAATAATGTATTTCATATATTATATGTATAATATATTATTTATTATATATTATATTGTATTAATATTAATATATATAATTATATATTCCTCAAAAAAAAAACGGGAGAATTTTAGTAAGTGTATCTTTATGCAATATTTATAACAATAGGTAATCTTATTTACAAAGATAATCTTAACAAATACTTAAAAAAATAAAGATCAGGCTGCATTCCCTGGGCATAATCTAACAAAATTGATTTTGTAGAAATTAAGAAATCTAGAAAAAATAAAACAGACAATAGACAAAAGGCTAATACTTATTATAATATGTAAGAGGCTGTTTTAAACTGACATTAAAAATACTAACAACCCAACAGGAAAAAATGGCAAAGCATATGAATGAACATACACAGAAAATATATCTAGAGGCCTAAAAAATAGAAAACATGCTCAAATCAATGATCATCATCAATAAGGGAAAAACTGAATATATTATTACATATTATTACATATGTTATACACAGTTATATATATGGCAAGATATTCAAAGTAAGGAATTAGATACTCATCACTTGACTTGGAAGAATTTCTATTGCACAATATTAAAAAAACAAGATTGGTGAATCTATCTATAAAGAAAGTAGATTAGCAGTCACCTAAAGCTGGGGGTGGGAATGGGTGCAACTCTGTAAATTGCAGGATAGGTCATATTAGGGTGATGAAGGTATTCTAAACTTGGTTATGTAATGGTTGCATAATTCAGTAAAGCTACAAAAAAATCATTGTACTACACTTAAAATTGGTAAATTTTATGGTATGTAAATTATATCTCAATAAAAATTTTTAAAAATTTAAAATCACTTGTGATTAATTGCTACCATAGTGTTTTTTAAAAAGGAAAGGAAAGATGAAGAAAATTAGTAATACATGATGCCACTTTTACTATTTTTGCAAAACAAATATAATTAAAATGAAAGAAAAGAATGACCAAGAACTAAAATAAAAGAAAAATTAAAAATTACATTAAGATAGAATATTTATGATACCTCTGAATTAATACAAATGATATGTGTGTGGTATATGCATACATGTTATAATCCCTATAATTAATTTTAAGATAATGTGGTATAGACAATATATCATTATAGAAGTACAAATTAGTTTATGATTCCACTCTAGGGATAGTCAGTTACCCTAATTGTACATCAATACTCCAGTGAAGGTTATCAAGACTTTTATTAAAAGTTTATAAACCAGTCCTGGCTGGTGGCTCAAAGGATAAGGTGCTGGCCTGTGAACCTAAATGTTGCTGGTTTGATTCCCCAGTCAGGGCATATAACCAGGTTCAAGCCAGGTCTCCAGCCAGGTCCGTAGCTGAAGGCAGGTGAAAGGCAACCATACATTGATGTCTCTCTCCTTCTCTGCCTCTCTCTCTTTCCCTCTCTCTAAAAATAATTAATAAAATATTTTTTAAGTTTATAAACCAAACATAGCTATTTATAGGTACTTCTACTCTCAATAGTTTGATCATTACCTAAACAGAGAAAATACCAAAAAAGATTTTTATTGGTGAAATTATTGGCTTTTTAATTAGCATGCCACTGTAAGAATCAGGTTTTCCTTAGTAAAATTAAAGGTATCCAAGAAATATGCATTGGTTAAAATACTTAGAGAATACTCCTCCCTCCAGTCTCTTGCAGGAACAGCCTGAATTCTTAGAGATGTTATTGAACCTTGACCAACAAGCAGCACTAAGTCTAGCCACTATACATCAATCTGATTATGAGGATCAAACTCTACCTCTACAAAGCTGTCATGTCATCCTCCAGCCCATTTTTCATCTAATGTAGTGGTCGAAGCCTGTACAAAATAGAAAACAGGGACTTCATTCAGCTGACAGAAAAATTACATAAGCTATTTGCTATCTGCTTTTTTATGATTGATTGTTTAATAAATTTCTTTATATGTGGGAGAATTTGGCCTGAAATTCTTTTCATTATAACCAGTAGTTAGATTGAAGGCCATTGCTAATACTTGCCACATCAAATTTCATCACCTCTTACTATTCCCAACCATAAAAACCTAAGAGATGTATAAAGACATATAAGCTTATGTCAGTTCATAATAATGAAAAATACCTTTTTAAAAAAGCATAGAGTATTACTTTAAAAAACTAATGCCATAAACACCCATAAACAAAAATTTTATATTCAATTTTAGGGAGGTCACAGAGCCTACCTCAGTCCATTCATGGAGTTCTATCTAGGTTGACTTCTGAAAGCCAAACACTTAAAATTTAGATATAGACACATATATTCAAACCTTACCTCAGCACACAAAGTGTGAAATTTGAAGAACACAAGTAGTATCTCTCATTCAGCCCAATTTATTCTAGCGTACATGTGGAAGTAGACTTTTAATAATGTACTACAAGACAAGGTCATTTTCTGGTCACAAGAATTGACAGTTCTTATTCTGCTAGCATAGACCAGTGTATATGCATGTCTTTGGCTGATTTTTTAAAAAATAATGACCCTCTAAAGAATAGCTGAGATTTCACTATAGGAAAGTCACTGCATACATTTCCTTTATTTTGGGAATTTGAAAAGTAGAAACATGAACAAGGGAAATGAACAAAAACTTTCATTCTCACTGCAAAATACTCTGTAGAATAGGCAATACTATGAAATTAAATAAATTAAATTAGGGCAGGAGCAAGAGAACCTTGAACTCATATTTGGAGATTTTGATTTAATTAAAATGAGAACACCAAAAGAGGCTTTTGAGTAGCTCAATGGGTGACCTTTATCAACAAAGTTACTGAGCAGAAAAAAGTAACTCTGGCATTTCAGAAATAATAGAAGGGAAGTTGGGATTCTGAAAGCAAATATATAAAATAGCAGTGGCTGAATATGAAATAGCACGAGCACCAGAAAATGGAAGTACTACATTTAAGACACTTTAAAAGAAACTACAAGATCTGTTAACAGTGAAGCTATGAAGGACAAAGAATGATTTCCCCATTGAGGTAAGGTAATATAAATATACAACCTATACTCACAGAAGCACCAGGTAAATATTCTGAAAGTGCTACTTCCAATATGCTGCTTTTTTTGTCTCCAAAAAAAAAAAAAAAAAAAAGCCTTAAAATGAGATCTAAATTCCTTATCTTGAAATTTATGAATTTCTACAGTATGGTAGCAAAAGACATTTTTTAATTAATTATTTATTTATTTTTAGAGAGAGGGCAAAAGTAGGGAGAAAGAGAGAGAAACATTGACCAATTGCTTCTTATACGCACCCTGTCCAGGGATTCAACCCACAACCCAGGCGTGTGCCCTGACCAGGAATCAAACTGGTGACCTTTCCCTTTGTAGAACAATGCTCAACCAAATGAGCCACACTGGTCAAGGCCCAAACGTTCTCTTAAAATTACCCTTAAAAATAATTCTGATTGTAAGGGTCTTGTGAGTTTCTGTTCTCCACAGCTCCAAAGGAAAAAAAAAACACACACACACACAAAGTTAATTTAATTAGACTAATTAAACTTATTTAATTAATAAGAGAGCAAGACTCTCTCTTCATCTCACCATCACCTTTCTAGGTCCTGCACCTTCCATTCTAGGATGAGCAGATATATAAGGGTGGGAGGGAGAGAAATTAATGCATACCCTTAACTTTCATGCATTATTCTGGAGACATAAACAAAAGCTTCTGACCAATAATGTTGGAGGATCCCTCTATGTTGCCTGGAAAAGAAAGCTGAGATTAGTGGCTCCTCCTTCTCCAATTGAAGTTTCTATTGTTTTCAATGTTGCTAGCATAACGTTCATTTTACAAATAATGAAATTAAGACAACAAGGCCTGATAGCTGTTAAGCGGTTGAGTCAGCATTCAAACCCAAATCCATTTGTTTTCCTGGTTGAAATCCTTCCTCTCTACCATATTTACATTCATTGATTGTTAAGGCTTCCTCTCTCCCTGCCTGACTCAATAAAAGCTGATCTTTAATAAGTATTTGGTATGCACATGGGTCTTTTTTCCAAGACACATTACATACTTCCCCAAATTGAAGCAAGGAACGGTAAATTAATTTGCCCAAGGTCACACATTTATTAAGTGGCAGAATTCTAAATAAGTTAATTAATATACTAATCTGGTCTTGATCTGTATGATAGAAGTACTACCCTCCTTCCTTTCCTGAATATCAATTGCTATGGGGCATGATTTTCTGGATGTCACTTGGAATCCCCATGAAGCTGTGTTTAAGACTTCAGAGAGTACATTTGGCAAATGGCTAAAGCCAACCATATAGGTGACTATGGTCTTATTTACCAACCACCATTCTCATCTTCAAGGCTCCATTTCCTTTCTATAAGAAGGTATATCAATCACTTCTAGAGCTCGGTATATCAGTCACCTCTAGAGCTCACAACATTAAAGCCAGTTTAACAGTAATGTGTAAAGTTTGGTGAAGAATTGTTTGGTCTTTGGCAAAACCACAAAACATAATATCCATGACAGACTAGTGTTAGAAGCACATATCTGGATACCAGGCTTGATTTGAAATCCAAGAGAAGCTACATAAAAGGGCAACAGGATCAGCTCAGAAAAATCAGATAATAAGGGGCTAAAGCCATTACTCAGTTGAGGCAAAAATCTAAAGTCATGTGTCAAAGCCAAGTTAAAGGTCAGAAGAGTCAGAAATCACTTTTTTTAATTTATTAATCATCTTTTATTTTGTTTTTTATTTTATTTTTCCACTTCCATTTATCCCCCTATACTCCCTTTCAACTCCACCAACCTCCTCCTCCAATCAATCACGATGCTGTTTTGTGTGTTCATCAGTTCTTTCTCTTTTCTTTCCTCTCTGGCTCAATTCCTCCCCACCCCCCACCCCCCCCACACACACACACACCTCTCCTAGAGCTGTCAGCCAGCTCTGTCTATGAGTCTGTCTCTATTTTGCTAGTTAGTTCAGTCTGTACCTTAGATTCCATATATGAGTAAAATCATATTTAACAAAGAAGGCAAAAACATACAATGGACTAAAGATAGTTTATTTATTAAATGGTGTTTGGAAAATTTGGCAGATAAGTGTGAAAAAAAGAAACTAGATCTCCTTCTTACACCACACAAAAGAATAAACTCAAATGGATTAAAAACTCAAACCTATAAAAATCCTAGAAGAAAACATAGGCAGTAAAATCTTGGGCATTTCTCTTAGCAATATTTTTTCTGATATATGACCTCAGGAAAGGGAAACAAAAGAAAAAATAACCAAATGGGATTACATCAAACTAAAAACTTTTGCACAGCAAAAGAAATTATCAACAAAATGAAAAGATAAACCATTTAGTGAGAGAACATATTTGCCAATTCATCTGATAAGGGGTTAATATCTAAACTGTTTAAAGAATTTTAAAACTCAACAGCAAAAAAAAAAAAAAAAAAACATAATAATAATCCAATTTAAAAAATACCAGGTTGCAAGCCTGATCTCCAGCCAGGTCCGTAGCTGGAGGCAGGTGAAAGGCAACTATACATTGAGATCTCTCTACCTCTCTGCCATCTCCCTTCCCCTCTCTCTAAAAATAATAAAATATTTTATTTCAAAATAATAATAATAAAATAAATAACTAAAAAATAGGCAGAGGACCTGAATAGTAACCACTCTCAGATCAGATACAAGAATAGAACCCAAGAAAGTTTGGGAGTCAGAGGTGAAACAAAATTGGTATTTGAGAATGGAATGTGTGTAGTGGGTGCAGGAAACAGAATAACTACAGACTATTCTAATACATTTCAGCACACAGTTCCTTCTTGAATCATTGTGATGGAACAAATAAGATGTCTTTCTCCAGAGGTGCAACAAGGTTGCCTTGATACTCATTGCCTTTGATATTATCTGTCATATTCTGTTATGAATACAAATTTATGAAGCAGCATAGTTAAAAGTTCTACCATGTTGACAGATTCAGGAAAGGGTTGATCAAGGGCAGAGTGGTATTAGCACTGGAACCCATTTCATTAAACATGATCTCCTTGTAGCATTGAGCTAAAAAGCAGGACCAGTAGAGCCATTGTTACTTGTGAAATCTTAGGAGATTAAAATGATCTTTTTGCTGTTGTTGTCTTTTGAACTAAATCATATAAAATTTCAAGTAATTTACCTATAAAATGGGCATAGTATTAACCTCACAGAGTTCTTGGGAAGATTATATGAGTTATGCGCATAAAGTATTTAGACAGTACGTGGCACACAGTAATCAGGAGAAGTGAAATATCCTCAAGGCACTCACAACTGACAACCCACTCTGAGGAGTAGAGGAATCATCACGAGAGGCAGAAACTAGCATCTGTGGCTTTACCTCAAGGTGTTAATACAATGAAGTGGTGTATCACATTCTGTTTTCCACCCCTTTCAGGGCTCTTGGTATCTTGCACAGAGTCCTGGGTCTTAGCAATGAGAAAATCTCCAAGATAGAGCTTGGTGCTCTGCTCATCCAGACACCAGGATATTATCTCCCCACCATGTGGCTTTGATAAACACCAAAGTAACATGTATCATAAAACTCAATCAATGGCATCATACTCACCAAAACAGCCCAAAGCAAAAGATCACAGGACATTGAAGGATGATCAGAGACCTGCCTAGGAGGACAAATGGAAAGGCAACACTGGCCATGATGAGCTAACCAAAGACTTGGGCTGGGCACAAGTTTGTTTTAAAACTCATTTTCTAACCTTCCCCAACATAAGAGAATGAATAAATGGAGTTAGCAAGTCCTGGGACTGATAATACGATTTTTTGGAACTACATTAGCACAAACTCAATAAGGCAGCTGGCATCCACTTTGACTCCTTCACCCACCAATTCAGCAGATTGTTCCAAAAGAGACTATTCAGGAAATTGAAGGTGGGAGCTAACTGCACAGTAGTTCAAGAGCTTAAGAAGCAGATTCTAGCTGGTTTGTTTTAAACATAATTTGACGATAAATGATTGGTATCCATCTTCCAAAAGTTGAGAGCATGTAATTTCTTCATTAAATTTCTATTGTATTCTGCTCTAACTCTATTTTTATATGGATTTTAGTTTATTTTGATACAAATGGTTTTCTCTGGTTTTACATTTTTCTTATATGTGCTGTGAACACATGCACAAAGAGCTTCAAACCAGAGAATTTGATTTCTCACTGTTACTGACTTTTCAGGAAGATGTCACAACTGACCCTTCACAGTAATCAAAGGATACTTCTAACCCTTCCTCTGAAAGGTTGTAGCTCTCAAGTGGAAGGTAAAGGGAACTGGCACATCTCTCAAATACTTAGTCTAGTTTTGAAAGTGAGAAGAGATGAAAGAAGATGGCAATAGACTTCAAAGCATGCAGAAAATGCCTGTTTTCACAAAGGAAGAAAATGGTGGCACTCAAAACACTACAGAGCAATGTAAACAGTATCTCCAACTTCCAAACAAATCCTTTCACAAAAGAAAACTTCTGTGACCTGAGACAGTAAACCTCTATACAGGTCAACATTGGTTCCTTAGCTATAATAGTTAAGCTTTCCCTGGCTGATGGCTCAGTGGATAAGGCACCACCCTCTGATCCCAGGGGTTGCTTGTTCAATTCCCAGTCAGGACACATGGCCACGTTGTAAGCCAGGTATCCAGCCTAGTCCATAGCTGGAGGCAGGTGAAAGCAACCATACATTGATGTTTCTCTCCCTCTCTGTCTCCCTCCATTCCCCATCTCTGAAGATAATAAACAAAATCTTTTTTAAAAATACTTAAAATCTTGAGAAAGAAGAACAAGGAAGGAAGAATCACAATACTGAACATCAAACTATACTACAAAACTACTGTAATCAAAACAGTCTGGTACTGACCTAAGACTAGACATATAGATCAATGGAACAGAATAAAAAGCCCAGAAATAAACCCAGGACTCTATGGTCAATTAATATTTGACAAAGAGGGAAGGAACATAAAATGGAGTAAAAACAGTCTCTTCAACAAGCAGTGTTGGAAGAACTGGACAGCAACATGCAAAAAGATAAAACCAGACCACCTATTTACACCATACACCAGAATAAACTCAAGATGGATAAAGGATTTAAACATAAGCAGTGCCATCATAAAGTTCCTGGAGAAAAATATAGGCAGTAAAATTTTAGATATCTTACGCAAAAATACGTTTACTGATACTTCACCAAGGGCAAAGGAAATAAAAGACTATATCAAATTGAAAAGTTTCTGTTCAGCTAAAGAAAACACCAGCTAAATTCAAAGGGAACCAACTGTATGGGAAAACATACTTGCCAATGATACCTCAGACAAGGGTTTGATCTCCAAAATATATAAAGAACTAATGTGACTCAACACCAGGGAAACAGACAGCCCAATTTAAAAATGGGCAAAGGACCTGAATAGACAACATACTGAGGAAAACATATAAAAGGGCTAAAGGCATATGAAAGAATGCTCATCATCACTAGCTATCAGAGAGATACAAATTAAAACCACAATAAGATACCACCTCACACATGTCAGAATGGCAAACATCAACAAATCAACAAACGACAAGTATTGGCAAGGATGTGGGGCAAAGGGAACCCTGGTGCACTATTGGTGGGAATGCAGGCTGGTGCAGCCACTATGGAAACAGTATGGAGTTTCCTTAAAAAACTAAAAGTAGAACTGCCTTTTGATCCAGTAATTCCACTACTAGGATTATACCTGAAGAAACCTGAAACACCAACTCATAAGAACTTATGTACCCCTATGTTCATAGCAGTGCTATTTACAACAGCCAAGTGCTGAAAACAACCTAAGTGCTGAGGATTGGATGATTGGATCAAAAAACTTTGGTACATTTACACAATAGAATACTACACAGCAGAAAAAAAGAAGGCACTCCTAACCTTTGCAACAACATGGATGGAACTAGAAAGTATTATGCTTAGTGAAATAAGCCAGTCAGTGAAAGACAAATACCATATGATCTTGCCCACTTCAGGACAATAATGAACAAAACAAACATAAGCAAAACAGAAATGAGTAGCTAAAATAATAGAAAAGTGTATAAGTTACCTCAAACTTCATTTGCAAAATATAAATACCAAAATTAAACAATTAAAGCCATTCATATCTGTTTCAGAAATAACTCAAATCAAGATCTTTGACCTTTTACCACTCTATTCACAGCAAACTTGGAAAATTACACAAAAGCAACAAAATCAACTCAATTAATTTTATTGCATATTTAAAATTCAGAATGGCTAATAATAATTTCTGTTGTCACTTAAAGTTATAAAGTAGCAATTTAAAAACCATAACAATAAAAAAGAATTATACATGTTCTGCATGATTATAATTTTATGAATATATTAACATTTACTTTTATTAAAATTAATATACAATATAGAGCATTACTTTAGAACAATGTGGGCACAATGAAAGTATAGCAACAGAGTAACAGTACTTATGCTGAATATGTTGTATGTTTTTTCAACCCAAATATTTGTAGAATAAATGAATGCTACTTTGAAAAATAAACTACCTGTAAAAATACAAATTATAGTCATTATCACAATTTGTTTTGAGCAGGTTATTATAGCTTAAATAAATGTATGTGAAAAAAATCAACTTTATCCAAAAAATAGAAAACATTTGATCAAATAATCAAAGTATGAATTAGTGAACATATTTCACTTCTGAATATAGAAAAATGTCAAATGTAGCTCTCTTTGTAAAGTATAAACCTTTATGAGATCATTTCAATTAAAAATGGCTACAGCAAAAATAGCTACAGCTGTTAGTACAAAAGTCTATTCGTATTTATTAACATGCACTGAGTTGAAAAAATAAAATAGAGTAAAATGAAAAGCACATACATTTGACTCAATTTCAACATTGTTTCATATTGTCCATGCTTACTCTTATTTAGTAGGAAGCAAGAATCAGAAAGTAGAAAGTAAAATTTAAGAAAAAAGTTATCTTTACTTTGCAATGATCTATCCTGATTTTAATTTTGTCATAATACTTAAAACTGAAGTTTATTTTTAAGATATCCCAGGTAATCTCACAAAATACTACTTGTGCTGCTATTTCTTTTAATAGCAATTTGACATAAAGATATAGGACTTAGCCCTGGCTGGTAGCTTAGGGGATAGTTGTGGCCTGCAAACCCAAAGGTCGCTGGTTTAATTCTTAGCCAGGGCACATAACCAGGTTGCAAGCCAGGTTTCCAGCCAGGTCAATAGCTGGAGGCAAGTGAAAGAAAACCATGAATTGATGTTTCTCTACCTCTCTGCCTCCCTCTCTTCCTCTCTCTCTAAAAATAATAAATAAAATCTTTTTTAAAAAAGATATAGGATGTAATACCAACATACTTTTTGTATTCTGTGTCCAGAATAATTAGTTTAGCATTCATCCCTGAGCCAATAAAGTATTTTATGGTGATTACTAATACTCTCCTAGTATTCTGAAAATATTTGTGGTAAGAATACATGAGGCAAAAGGTATATTAACTTACTTGAAATATAGCACTTAAATATATGGAGGAAAAGTTAATCCTTTTTTAAAAACACACAAGAAGATAATAAATTACTTGCAATAGGTTGATTGTAGTAGGTGCTACAAAATAAATACAATTTTCCTCTTATAAAAGCTCATGTAACCAAATTTACCTATCTTCTCATTTTTTCCTATAAAAGTAATATGTGGCCATGTGACAAGATTCTAACTTCATGGAAAATCATGGATCATTTACTTTTGTATATTCAGCTCCTAGCACAGTGTCTGACCCACATATATACTCAGTAAAAGTTGATTGAACTGACTGGGAGTGTAAATGAATTATATATAGCAAGAACTAAATAAAATTTTGCTCTTAGGACATTATGCTTCAGTCAGTTTTAAACAAAATGGGATGATGGGGTGGGAGTAGGAATATTTTTATATATGACATGGTGAGTAAAAATTTATACAAATTTCCCAGTGGCAATTTTGTAAGATTTTTTAACCCTTAAAAATATGTATACACTTTGATCTAACATTCTTATTTGTAAGAATTCATCCCAAAAAAACTAGAATGTACACAAACATTTGCACAGTTTTAAAACTTTATTAATTTCTTATTGTTGTATAACAATTGTTTCATTTTTTTCCCTGTTGTTCCCCCCACCCCACCCACTCCACCCCTTTTTCCACAGGCAATCCCCAACTCATTGTCCATGTCCATGGGCCATGCATACTAGTTCCTTGACCAATCCCTTCCCCTTCTTTCACCCTCTTTTACCACCCCCCACCCCTCCTATATCTTTTTAATGTGGATAATCAAATTTACTTCATATAATTTTAAGGCAATAAATAAGATGACAATTTTAAAGATACTATCCTCTTTCTCTGCACAGTCTACACTCATAAATGACAGAGATTATTATATCTTCCTGCATTTTGATATATTTAAGCAATATTATTGTCACATAATCATATTGAAACATTTATAGCATGTTTATGAGAACACTGATTGCAAACATGAAAACAAAATGTTATAAAGTATTGTCTAATTTGTGTCATTTTTACTTCAGAATTTAATTTTAATCTTTTGTAAGATCAACCCAAAACATTTTTCCAATTATGTCTATTTTTTCATTGAAAATAAAGTCTGTTGCATTGTTTCACCAATATTCTTCCATAATAATAATACCAGAGGGACTTGCTGTTCCTCCCTTTCAGAGAAGTCATAAAGGATCAGCATTGATTCAGGAACTTTCCTAATAAAGCCATTCATTCCCTGCTGGGCAGAGAGAGTGTATGCTCTTTGCACCAATTGCTGACATTATTAAAGGGTAGCAAAAATGTTCTTATACTTTGTTTTTAAATAAGTATTCTGTAAAATTCTGAGTGTACATACTGCTATTCAGAACATAACTCTTCTTATCAAAATAAAAATCATTAGTGTCATCTTGCGATTGTGGACTACTTTATTTTGAAAATTCATTCCAAAAATATCTGAGTGCCTACTATGGTTGTAAGATTGTATTAAGTAAGCCCCCTGGCTGGTGGCAGAGTGGATAAGTCTCAAGCCTGCAAACCCAAAAGTCAGTCACTGATTCAATTCCCAGTCAGGGCACATAACCAGGTTGTAAGCCAGGTCTCCAGCCTGGTCCATAGCTGGAGGCAGGTGAAAGACAACCATACATTGATGTTTCTCTCCCTCTCTGCCTCTCTCCCTTACCCTCTCTCTGAAAATAATAAATAAAATACTTTTTTAAAAAGATTGTATTAAGTGCAGTGGTAGATATAAGGATGAATAATGTAAACTTCTAGAAGGCTTGCTCTCTTTTCCTGTTTGTTTCTACTCCTTGCTAAATACTGGATCCAACTTGATTGTCACAAATTACACAGAGCTTACATTTTGTTTTATATTTGTGTTTTAGATATCTATAAGAATCCTTATGTATGCTTCTGCAAGTATCTCAAAGACATTTGCTGGTGTTAGCTTATTGATTTAAGTTTTCTAGAAGACCTGAAACATATAGTCTAAAAAAATACTTTAAAGTTTACTGTGAATTCAAGAAGTATGCACAATACTTCTTCCTATGCCAAAATTCTGTTCTTTCTGACCCATTCTATTTGCCAAGGTGTTATGGAGAATCATAATAGTAGGCTATAGAGAAAAAGTTGTCATGGATCAAAAGAAATTTCTTTAAAGATTTTATTTATTATTTTTCAGAGAGAGAGGAAGGAAGAGAGGCAGAGAGGGAGAGAGACTTCAATGTGTGGTTGCCTTTCACCTGCCTCCAGTTATGGACCTGGCTGGAGGCCTGGCTTGCAACCTGGAGAAATTTTAAGACTATTACAGAATCATGGAATTTTAGGAAAGCTGGTGATATATATTGAGTTTTCCAAGTGACCAATATTTACCTTGAATTCAGGAAAGGATGCAAAACTACCTTCTCCCACCTGAACCCACCAATGAAGTCTGAGGTGTTCAAATCTAGTGAGGATTTGAACCCTAGTGAGGATGGAAGTAAGAGGTGGGACCTTGGGAAGGTGACTAAGCCATAAGAATCATGAATAGGATAATGTAAAGGGTTGAAGAGACCACAGTTCTCTTCCACCATGTTTGGATACAACCAGGAGTCAGCTTTCCATGAACTAAGAAGCAGATTTTCACCAAACACCGAATTGTTTAGTGTTTTGATCTTGGACTTACCAGCCTCCAGACTGTGGGAAATATATTCCATTGTTTATAAAACACATAATCTATGGTATTTAGTTTTGCTATAGCAGCTTGAATTAACTAAGATAGAGTCTTTGCTCCCTCAATAATAATTCATCCATTTTTGCCTTACTAATTTCCTGCTTCATTCAATACACTGGTCAGCATGTTCAAAGTCTGAGAGCCCGGCTGACGTAGGGAAGTAGTGGGAAATTTTTAACATTCAAATATTAACTATCTTAAATATTTATTATATGGAGATTCCACAAGTACATACCTCTCAAATTCTATTAAAACCCTCCCACCCTACAGATAGACCTTAACTTTGTCTACCATTATGAACAGCAGAAATACAGTACAGAATTTTTTATAATCCCTGAACACACCATGTATTTTCCAATTTCTATGCCTTTGGATGTAAGTTCTTTGGTTTTAGTAAGACTTTCTCTCTCATTTGCCTTGGTGACTATCCAAGAATAATTTAACACCTGGCCCAAATACCAGCCCCCTTAAGCCAAGTTTTGTTTTCTTCTCTGGTTTCACAACTATCCTGTGTGCATATTACAAACACTGTTTTTCATATTATATATGGAATTACTTAAAGTTTGATATCCACAATTTTATTAATCCAGACTTTTGACCACAAGAGGTAAAAAATCCAGTTTTAATAGAGTAACTACTAGGAGTGTTTCATTAACTGATAGATCCTGGATTACATGGTCTCAGATCAGGATCTTCAAATCAAAAGAAAGCTTTCTTCCCAAACAGTCACAAATTAATCCCTCTATGAGTCATAGATTCATCTATGAATTTATCACTATGTCAAAGACTATGATTAGCTCAACCTAAGCCAAAAACCTATCACTGTGGGCTCAGAGAACATTGACTTTATGCCTAGTGACCCACCAGGAACAGAAGATGAGAGAGGGAAGTTATGCAAAGAGAAAGTATGCTGATACTAAAAATAGGAGGAAATATAGGTGTGACAGGCACCTAAAAGCCAGAGCAAACACAGCTAGCTGCTCCAACTTAGCACAGTATTTGGCACCTGATAGGTGCTAAATGAATATTGAATTAATAAACACTAGTTGTTCCCCGAAGTTCTAATGATGTTCTCAAGATCTATCAACTGATTTATTAACACATTATATTTTGAAAGATAACTATTACCCATAGTAATTCACTCAAATTTCATATCTAAATCTGATACTTTATCAACTCACATGTTTCTCCTATTTCCAACATACAACTTTGGAAATCTAACAGTAATGCCACTTAAAAAATAATTTAGAAATTCTACAAATGAGCAATAGGTCTTCCCAAGTTTTAAATACACATAAATACACTAGCATACATATTTATGTATACACTTACATTTATGCACATGTACATGCATGTATAACAAGTCATTCTCATATAAGGAAAATAAGTTTTAATATAGAGTCACCAAACTATACTTAATGAATGTTTGGCATCTGCCCTACAACTACTTACTGAAGATGTTCTTGTGCTTTATTTCATACACAGAACAAACAGGTGTTTTATTAAGTAAAACTTCATTTTAAAGAAAAGGTTCATCCTGTTGAGATACTTCGGAAACTGTTTTGTCTAAAGAAAAAGAAAAACGTGAAATGAAAACAAAGGAACAATTTAATAATAGATAAAGTGACTGGAAATTTTCCTAGCTTTTTGTTCAGATGTCATATTTAGATGGGTTTTTCATTATGGAAGGACATTGTTTTCAGCAATCAAGTTGAAAATTTTTTAAAGGTGCAATCTTTATGTTTTTAAAAACTATAATTAAAGTAAGCCATTTTCTTTAACTTTGTTGCTGTAAAAGAAGCCACTAGCCTTAAAATATCATCTCACTTTTAATAAAGCCCAGGATTGATGCATAATAAGTGCAAATAAAAGCATAATGTCTTACAATAACATTCGACAGTCTTTCGTTCTCCTTTCATTACCTCTTACTCTTGCACTCATTCTCAGCAACATCAGAAACCCAGAAATTACGTAGAGCAGATGTTTTGTCCAAACTTGTCAAAAATAAGCAACAGACACAGTTATAAACTACAAATAAAGCCATTACTGAATCTGCAGGAGCCAAATGAACTATACAAGGTGTTAATTGATTTTGAATTTCTAACAGTTCAGTCATCATTTTCTTGAAAGTAGACACCTACATGAGGAAAAAAGTGTAGCCACATGTAGCTATTAGGTACAAAAATATTCTTAATATACAAATGCAAAACATTTTTGGATAACATTTATATTTTCCATTAGCATCTGGCTGCTTTTTCAATAGAGTTCAGTCTTTGTGGCAGACTTTTTTTCAGAAAAATGTGAAGGCTTTCTTGCCGTGAGCATTTCAAATGTTCAAAATACCAACTGTGATTCAAATGATTTATAAGGTCATCACCCAAGAAAAGCTATGTATGCTGAATTTCCAAGTAGTCAAACAGAATAAAAATATAAGGAAGGTGTGTATGTGCATGAGCACACACTCATGCATGTGTGCATGTTCACACATACACTTGGGAAAGTAGCTTCTAGAACAGACAGTGAGACAAAGTAATAACAAGTAACGGAAGTGAAATATAGAATATAACAATGGAATTTCAGTTTCTTAACATTCCTTTAGCTTTCTGTAGCATACAGCAACTGTCTTTCACATAGCAGACACTCAATAATCACTTTTTAAAATTGACTTGACAGTATAAGTAAATTTGGGTCATTATATAGAGTAAAATACCCATAACTTGTGTCTCCCTTTGGAAAACAGAAAACTTTATCTACTTTATACTCAATAGTTTTACAAAAATATTCTTTTCTTTAGTGCTTACTCTCAACCAAACAGTGGGAAAGTTGCTTTACATGATTAATCTGATTCCAACTTTACAGCCATGCTATACGATAGCCACTATTTCTATCCGGATTCACAGATAGGGAAGGTACCCACAAACATCTGAGCAACTCTCACTCACTATGCCTTCTTCCTGGAATGCTCTTTCCCTAGCTACATGGCTGTTCCTTCTCCTCTAATATTAGTTTAAATCTCTCCTCCTCCCAAAGGCTTTCACCCTGCCCCACAGAATTATACTTTATCTCATGTTCCTTGTAGCACTTTTTCTAACATTAAATATATGTACGTGTATGTAATTAATTAATTAATTTCTCAAATGTCACAGAACTAATTAGAGTGAAGAAAGAATTCCAACACCTAATTGACTCCAGACCTGAGCTGTTGGATTCCCAGCAATGTTGCCTATTAATTTATTCATTCTTTCCTTTCTTTATCAAGTTGCTACCACATTTCAATCACTTTTCTGAACAGTGAGAAAGAAATGGTGAGCAAAGTAAAAAAGCAAACAAACAAAAAAAAAACTTCACTTACATACTTACAGTGTAATGGGTATTAAAAAGCAAACAAATAAAAATAAACAAACAACAACAACAAAAAAGCAAGTAACACACTGCTAATTGTTAAATGCTATAAGCAAGACATGCAAGATAGGTGACCAAATGTGAAAACAGGAAGTAGTCAGGAGATGTTTCCTAGAAGAAATAATGCCTAAAAACATAAGATAGGTGACCAAGTATGAGGGCAGGAAGTAGTCAGGAGATGTTTCCTAGAAGAAATAATGTCTAAAAAAATAACTGAAAAGTAAGTAGAAGTCAACGATTTGAAGACACTGTTGGTAGCCACATGAAGGAGAGAATGGAAGAATTTTCTAAGCAGAAATGACATGGACTGAGTCTTAACATTGCCAAGGAAAGAAATAACAGAAATAAAGCAAAGTCCAGGTCACACAGAGTGTTGTAAATAAATTAAGTAATTAGGAATTTAAGCTTAAAAATGGGACACTCTGGAAAGAGAGCACATAATTATATTTTAATAGCTTTGAGAGAGAGAGAGAGAGAGAGAAGAGAGAGGCTTACATAACATAGAGGCTGGAGGCAAAGAGACCTATTACAGTGGCCTTGTTTAGAAACTAGTAGTCAGCTATAAATGGGTAATTGTAGGAGGGACAGAAAAAATAAGCACATTGAAGAAAAGTTATATGGATATTTAGGAGAGAGAATCAACAAGACTTGATTTATTTTTATATAGAAAGAATGAGGATAAAAGGAAAGAGTAAAGATAACTCACAGGTTTATGGCTTGAGCAACCACATGTCAATACTGAAATAGGAAAAACAGAAAGAACACTACATTCCACCAGAGCCCCGGAATAGCAATCTGGAAATGGTATTGTGGGAGGCAATGAGTACATGAGGAACCCAAAGTTTGAGACCTGTCTCAGACTTGCAAACTGAGAGATGCAGTATGAGGTTATATGGAGTTCTGAACTGATGCTGTAGATTTTTTTTGCATCAGTATCTACATGCTATTGAAGACATGAAGGGATGTGATGGTATAAGGAAGGCAACAGAATGAGATGGCCTCAAAAATAATCCACAAAGGAAATGTGGAGAATTGGCAGCTTTAAAAAGAGACTAAGAAGAGCCAGCCAGAGGACAGGAGAAAATCAGGAAGTGTCAAAGATGCCAAAGAGAGAAAAATGGAGAGAGAGTATGAAAAGAGAGTGAAGATCTAGAATGAAGAGAGTCTAACAAGATGGAACAAGTTGTAAAGCATATGCAGACTGACTGTGGACCCAACTCTGACAGAAATAAGGCAGAGGCAAAAAGTCATTGGCAATGCAGGACTGAATGACCAGTGAGTTAAAGCCAGGATGATGATAGGACATGTACTGTGATCCTAGTGCTTAAAGACTTTACTGAAAAGCATATGAGTATTCATGGATGATACTAACGTAGAGACTAGAGACTACGACCAGAGGCAGGAGCCTCACAGGGTGAGAGGTTTTCAGTCAGGTGGAGGATCAAGGGTGTGCCAAGCAATGTGCAATAAAGGTTAGCAAATTGGCCTCCCACCCTACAAACACTCAGCAGGCCTTGAAAAAGCGTTTCTGATGCATGGAACTACTCAAGTCTTATTTCATCACAAGATGTAATTTATTCAGCTTCAGAAGTTGTATAAATTGTAATATTCTAAAAAATGTTTGTGTTTATTTTTTTATCAAGAAAATATTATGTGATTGCTGCTTCAAATGTTTTTTTAAAAGCTCCCACACATCTCATTGCTCCAAATAAGAATAGTTATAAACGGGTGCACTCATTATCAATTATATAGATTTTAATAGCCCCAATTTATGGAAGTAATTATAAAAATCTATCTCTCTTTTAACTGATTTCTACCTCTTAGAGTTCTGAATGTATGTCTTACTGCTCTCCAAAACACCCAATTAATTAACTGCATCATGGCAAATAAAAGGATAGCTCCTCTGGCCTTGGAAGTTTTCATTAAACATATTCTGGTACTGAAGATGGGATTTATATTAGACTTTTAATCTACTGAATTAGAATGCATCTTGGAAATGATAAAGATCTCAGCTTTTTAACCTTTCACAAAGCCTTATTCATCTTTTTCAGGACTGGCACATATTCATCTTTCAATCAACATCTTTAAAAGAGAATTTTATGTGTCAACCTTAGGTGATGTATGGTATTAATTAAGTGTTTTAAATTATCTGTTTAGAAGTGGCCTTTTCCACATGACTCTTTTTAATCTTGATCTCTATAAACACAAGTTTTAACTAAATTAACTTCTTTCATGTTTATGTAAGGTAAAGAATTTCAAGGTAATAGATTTTTCTTCAGAATTCAGGTAAAAACAGGAACTTTAACTCACATATATTGAAAGAGTTTACAGTTAAAATTGATAACATATGAATGAGTTATTTTTCTCCCACACTCCCATGGCAACAGGAGATAGGGATTTGAACTGGGAAGTGCCAAAAGCAAAAAGACGTAAGCCCTAGCACTCCACATAAACTCTCTCCACAATTCTTAGGAAAAGGAGCCCACACAGCATAACAGAAGAGAGTTTGAGTAAACAATTTGCTTTCAACCATCATTGTCCAAAAATCATAGGCACAGTGATGATTCCATATTCTAGTTTGAGTCTAATTCAGGGTTGTTAAAAACAAGCAGTGACATTCTGGGATTCCAGAAGGCTTAGAGACCAACCTGATAGTTATTCCACCATCTTGTCTGGTTGCCTACCTCTGATTCTGTCTATACTCCCACCCCTAGCCAGGCCCTTGCTACTTAATCCCAGTTTAATGTGGCCATGTGCCCAGTCCCAAGGAAGATAATGACTGCTCCCTGGTTTCCAAGCCTCTCTTACATTCAGAGGTGCCCACAGGATCCAGCTTAAACCAATGAGGCATAAATCAAAGGCTCCTTGGGGAATTTGGTGACTCTATTGACTTCCTGCTGAGAAGATAGCTGTAATTAGCTGTTTTCCCTCTGTTTCTGTCAAAGTGAGGGTAAAATTGGCACAGAGCCATCTTGTGGTCAAGAGATAGCAAACATAGAATGAAAAATTAACACAGTCAGATGGCAGGGCAGAAAAGGAGAAAGCATCCTAGTCTTTGACCATAACTTTAGCAACTGAACCAATATCAGAAAAACCCACCAACTCTGGATATTTTGTTTTACAATAATAAATGCCTACTGATGTAGGTCTTTTAGGCCACTCTCCAAAGGGTGTTGAATGGGGAGAGGTCTGGGTCTGCTTAGATAGTTGACAAAGAAAACATAGAAAAAAAATCTAAGAAGTAGAGTATTAAAATCAAGGTGATCAATGTAAGAAAATAATAAAAGGTACATAATTTGTAAATGCATTTACCTTCAAATAATAGAAAATATGCCAGACCAAAATCCATAAAAACCCTAGAAGAAAACATAGGCAGCAAAATATCAAACATTGCTTGTAGAAACTTTTTATTGGCTAGTATATCTCTCCAAGAAAGGAAAACAAATGGGACTATGTCAAACTAAAAAGGTTTTGCATAACAAAGGAAATCATCAACAAAATAAAAAGACAACCCATAGAATGGGAGAACACATTTCATTGCTACATCAGATAAAGAGTTAATATTCAAAATTTATAAAGTACTTATAAAACTCAACACCAAAAAAAAACCCAAAAATTTTAAAATAGGCAAAGGGCCTGAGTAGATATTTCTTAAAGAGAACATACAGATGGCCAGAAGACATATGAACAGATACTCAGTATCACTGATCATTTGAGAAATGCAAATTAAAACCACAATGAGATACCATCTCACACCTGTCAGAATGGCCATCATCAACAGATCAACAAACAAGTGCTGGTGAGGATGTGGAGAAAGAGGGACACTTTTGTACTCTTGGTGGGAATGCAGACTGGAGAAGCCATTGTGTAAAGCAGTAAAGAGCTACCTCAAAAAATTAGTCAGCCTTTTGATGCAGAAATCCCACTTCTGGGACTACATCCAAAGAAACCTAAAACACAAATTCAAAAGATCATTGCAGCATTATTTACAGTTGTCAAGATATGAAAGCAGCCCAAGTGTATTTCAAAGATGAGTAGATAAAACAACTCTGGGACATTTATACATTGGAATTCTCGTAAGCCATAAAGAAGAAAATTTTACCCTATGCCAACAGTATAGATAAACTGGGAGAACATTTAACTAAGTGAAATAAGCCAGTCAGAGAAAAACAAGTACCATATGATTTCATGCCAGTGTGGAATCTATTGAACAAATAGAATTAACAAGCAAAGCTGCGATAAACTCATAGATGGAAAGCAGGTAACAGCTAGTGGTGATGGGTCAGAAGGCGGAGGGATTGAGCAAAAAGGAAAAAGGACTCATGGACATGGACAGCAACATGGTGATTGCTGGAGGGTTGGGGGGAGAAGGGTGTAAGGGGACTAAATGATCATGAATAAAATACAATAAAGATTAAATTTCTTTTAAAAAGAAAGGATATAAGCACCACTATGCTCATTGTAGCATTGTTTACAATAGTCAAGGTTTAGAAACAATTGTCCATCAGTAGCTGAGTGGATAAAAACGATGTGGCACATTAACACAATGAAATACTGCTTAGCCTTAAAAAAGAAGAAAACCTTACCATTTGCAATAGCATGGATGGATCTAGAGAGCATTGTGCTAAGTGAAATGAGCCAGTCAGAGAAAAGCTAGTACCATATGATTTTACTCATATGTAGAATCTAATGAAATTAAACCAAAATAGAGATAGACTCAGAGACAGAGTAGGCTGGCAGCAGTCAGGTGTGGGGGATTAAGGACTAGATAGGTGGGGTGGAGGAACTGAGCAAAAAAAGGAGAGAGAAAAAAAGCTCAGGACTCAGACAACAATGATGGTGATTGCTGAGAGGATGTGGAGATGGGGGAGGTAGAGAAGGCTATCAGAAAATAAATGGTGATGGAAGGAGACTTGACTTGGGGTGGCATAAACACAATACAGTGATGTGTTGCGGAATTGTGCACCTGAAACCTGGATAATTTCATCAACCAATGACACCCCAATACATTCAATAAAAAGGGGGAAAAAGAAAACATATTCCATTCAATAAACATTACACGCAATTCAAATTGAAATAAACAACACATATAATTAAAAACATTCCATTCCCATTGCAATAACGTAAAATGTACCTTTTAATGAAAGCTCCACACAAATATTTGGTATAGCTTAGTAAAAACAATAATTAACAAAACTGTTATAAATGTATATTTTTTTTCAAGAGAGAAGAAAAATTGTTACCTGTAAATTCCGAGTTAGAAGGAACCTCAAGTCTCTGAAGACAAATGATCAAAGGAGTGAGGTTGGTCTCTCCCTTGATGAAACCAAGTGGGAGAGAACCTTATCACTGGGGAAATTGGCTTCATTAAGGCCAAAGGTGAAAAGTCATGGTCAGAGGCCTCAGCAACAGTGTGTACAAAACAAAGAGGAGGGATCAGTGCAGGGGAAACTGTAATAGGAGAGAGCCTCATAAGCAGGATGTCTACAGCGTAGGTTAGGGGTGCAAGGCAGCTGGTTAACAAAATCCAGGAAGCCCTTTGTGGTCTCAGGATATTGAGAGCCTGGAGGTAATGAGCCCTGGGACACCAAAAGAGACCCTTCTACTCTGTAAGACTGGTGAAAGCCCTATGGAAAACCTTAAAAATGAATATGATTTTTGCTCTTGTGTCCCCCATGCCTAGTAAACATGCAATCGCTGTGGTAAACTGCAATGAGCTTTCTTTAGCAACAATGCCTTTAAACTGTAATTATTTATATTACATATGTATACCACCTCTTACAGGGTGAAACAGTTTTATAAGTGCTATGTTTTGTTTTCCCCCACCAGGTAGGTTCCTAGATAGCACATCTACTGAGAATGAGAAGAGTCTCCATCCTGATAAGTACCTACGATATCTTCATAATTTAATTTAATCTATTTTATTTTAACCAATTTACTTTTTAGACATCAAGATCCTTTTATTTGGGGGTAAACTCTTACTAGGGGCAACAGCTTACAATCACCACTAAAAATTGAATCTCTGTTTTTACTTTACTGTTACTTCTACATACATAAATATAATTTACTCCTCACATTATTTCTGTAAACCAAACATAATTATTTAAATATTACAGATAAGGGGACTAAAGATCAAAATGCCTCAGTGGCTTGCCCAAGAACTGAAAAAGAACATAGTACATAGTAGAGTACAGTGTTTCTAACCTAGTTCAAGCCCTTTCTCTGAATGTGTCTGAACTCCAGTTAATGACCCTCCAAAGCGGTTCCTAAATTATTGTTGTTTTAATATAAGTTTGTTGTATCTGATATTTCTGGAAATAAATGGGTTGTCAAGGAAGATTCCTTTAAAGAGTGGTCTACACTCAGCTATTCTCAGTTTCTCATACTTCCATTATTCAGCTTCCACTGCAACATCCTCACCAGCCCTATAACTGACATCCAGATTGGCAAATTTGATGGGATCTTTTTCTTTTCTAGTATTTGAAATTTCCAACTCATTTTTATAAAAAGCAAACAGACAAACAAACTTTCTCTTCTTATTGGCACAATCCAACCTCTGGGATCTGTTCCAGATCCATCTATCAAACTGCTTCCCCAGCAACTTGGTGGTTCTGCAGGCATTTCCACTTTAACATTCCCAAAGGTTTTTCGCCTGTGTTCTTAAACTTAACAATCAGTGCCACCACAAAATATGTAAATAAGCAAATAATCTATAAACTTACATACATAAGGAGACACAGATAAATGATGAAACCATTGTTTCCCTGCCGAAATCTATTCTGAGTTTTCCATTTTCTTCCTTCCATCTGCCAGTTTCCTACCTTCTCATTGAAATGGAAATCTCCAAACTAAGAAAATCTCCAAACTAAGAAAACATGATTATGCTTCCATAATAAGTAGTCCTGCTCAGACTATATCCAGTCTATCTTTACAAATAAATATTCACCCCAAGAGGGGATAGTTCTCAATAAAGCCAAGGGGAAACTTTTGTCAAACTTACCAAAGGTAATCAGATTGACAAAAGAGTTAACAAATGAAGTTTAAGAATAAGGTGCTGGGGCAGAGCCAGGCAGCTGAGGAAGCCATGGCCCAGCTCCTGACAGGTGCACAGGGATCATGAAGGTGGGCTCTGGTCAGGATGGAAAACAACTGGCAGGAAGAAAAGTAACTCAGACAGTATGACTAGGCAACTCGAAATAGGGAGGAGAACTAGAGCTAGAAAAATGTATCCAGGAAAACATACAAGCAATTTTTGAGTAATCATAGCTAAAATTAGCATTATTACAAAGCTTTGAGTTAGAAGCCAATTCTTAGTCTTGTAAAGTAGCACAGCATAGTGAAAAAATAGGACTGGGTCTGTTTTCCTACTCTGCCGCTTAGTAAATGAGTGAGATTCAATCTGTCTCAACCTCACTAATCTCATTTTCTTACTTGTAAAAAGTGTAAATAACAATAATACATATCTTACAGGTTACATGAAAATTGTATATATAACATTAGCATGTGTGTGTGTGTGTGTGTGTGTGTGTGTGTGTGTGTGTATAATTGTGTGTTCCCCTTATCCTCAGGAGTATTAATGGTCTTGGGCTTGCAATAGGAAATTAGAAGTGCTGGCTTTGAACTGGGATAAGCCAATAGAAATGAGAAGACAGATGGATAGTTGAATCTACTGTCTAAAGTTATTTTACTAGCCATTCTATAATTGCCTTTGTTAGTAAATGTCTATTTGGCTTATATTAACTATATTAAAAATTCAATAAATATGCCTGACAATTAAGGTTCTACCATCCACATACTGAAAAAGTAGAAAAGGAAAACTTGTGCTTGACATAAATAAACTGAATAACTATCCTTCCAAATAGTTTCCTCTGATAATGTCCAAATTTTCCCCTCACAAGATTTGTGTAGGCTTACCCCAACTACCAGGTTGGGATTCTGTGAGGTTGAGGTTAAGGCAACAGGGTTACCAAGACCCAAGGCAAGCAAAACCAAAATAGTGTGGATAGAACTCATTTTATGAGTCCAGAATCAAGGGAATCCCCAAAGCAAGTGTGTAAGACTAGATAGAATAAGAGTCAGAAATCAAAGAAGGGGGACAGAGGGGAGCAAAAAGGGGATGGATGTAATACAACAACAATAAAATTAAAAAAAAAAAAAAAAAGAAATCAAAGATTATTTTTTGCATGTACCTGTCCAGATTGCCTAGATCTCCTAATACCATTTATTGAAAAGGCTATATTTGCTCCATTTTATGCTCCTGCCCTCTTTGTCAAATATTAATTGACCACAGAGACAGGGATTTATTTCAGGGCTTTCTATTCTGTTCCATTGATCTGTGCCTGTTCTTATGCCAGTACCAGATGTTTTGATTATAATGGCAGCGTACATATGAAAATTGGAATGATGTAGAGAAGATTAGCATGGCCCCTGTGCAAGGGTATAATTACGTTTTACCCCAAAGGTTTCTTTTAGAACTTAGACCAACAAAACTAGATAAAATATAATTTTTAATTAAGTAAATACATAAATCTTCAGAGCATTTATTCTAGTTTCCTGTACATTTGATTTTTTAAAACTTTTAGTTCATAATTTGTGGGATATTAGAAAGAATCAAAAGAATTCACAGTGGCACTGATGTAAGCATATTGGGCCCCTCAGTAAAAATCATTATATATATATAATATTTTGCATGGTCATTACTAGAAAAAAATAACAGCTGTGAGGCTAATCAAGGATAATAGCAAGAAACTAAGAACTCTTAGGAGTAGGTGTTAAAGGAAGTCTGAGACAGAACTGAAATAACTTGGGCAATTTAGGTAGATGATAAAATGAAGCTAAGAATAGAGGATGATGTGTAATAGAGTCAGGTTAATTAGAAGGGAAATGACTTCAGAAGAGCACACTGAGTTCAAAACTAAAAGCAAAAGTAGGGAAAGTAGAAATGTAGGTATTTTAGAAGGAGAATTTTTTTTTTTAAATCAAACAAAGCATTAAAATTTGTGAAAGATGAAGAAAAGAAAAAATGCCAAACTATCTTACAAATGAAATGGTTTAAAGGCTTGATCATAGGCAGACAACACCTGGTCCTGAACTCTTGGGGCTGGCGGTGGGTTAGGGCCAAAGCGCCACTGTGTGAATGACTTGACGACCTCTCTGCAGTCAAGACACATTTCAGAAACCGTTGTTCTCTCCACAGTAGCACAGAATAAACCAATGGAGGATAATAAATCTACAAAACATAATTCCATCACCATCTGAACCTTCAAATTGCATGTTGCAGTTAATGGAAGTATTGATTCAATTGTTAGTGTTACACGCAATTTTTCATTGAACAGAATCCTGGATGGCAAGAATTCTAAAGAAAGCTCAGCAGCTCAGCAAAATGAATAATACCTATTTTGTCTTGATTGTGCAATGATATAGGAAGAACCTCACCTTGCTCCTCCCACAAACATACATAAACACACACGCACATGCACAAAGACCCACTTGCCCACAGATGCTTAACACTGACTTAGCCTTATTCTTCTAATGTTAGTTCTAGATTTGAAAGCTAGCAGTTTAGTGGCAAAGAATAAAACCTTTGAATTCAAGCAGACCTTAACCCCTACCCTAACCCTTTTATCATTAACTGTATTATTACAGTCATAATACTTTACCTCTCACCTCCTCCATTGGATTAAATGAGATAACAATCAGTTTAAGAATTAAATAAGATAACAATTGCTAGCCCTGGCTGGTGGCACAGTGGATAAGGTGCTGGCCTGTGAACCCAAAGGTCGCTGGTCCAATTCCCAGCCAGGGCAACATAACCAGGTTGCAAGCCAGGTTTCCAGCCAGGTCTGTAGCTGGAGGCAGGTGAAAGGCAACCATACATTGATGTCTCTCTCCCTCTCTGCCTCTCTCCCTTCCCCCTCTTTCCGGAAATAAATAAAATCTTTAAAAAACAAACAAACACAGCCCTGGCTGGTAGCACAATGGATAAGGTGCCGGCCTGTGAACCCAAAGGTCACTGGTTCGATTCCCCAGCCAGGGCACATAACCAGGTTGCAAACCAGGTCTCCAGCCAGATCCATAGCTGGAGGCAGGTGAAAGGCAACCATACATTGATTCTTTTCTCCCTCTCTGCCTCTTTCCCTTACCCTCTCTCTCAGGAAATAAAAAAAAAAAAAAAAAAAAAAAAAAAAAAATAACAATTGCAAAGTGCTTAGCCTCCATTCTGGCACACAGTGATGTGTGGAGTTGGTGATTCTTCTCAGCCTGCTGTTCCACAGGAAGTACCTTAGGTCAGACTCAGAAACATGGTGAAAAGTTGCTGAGAAAGTAAGAGCAGCTACTGAAGCCAATATTTTATACCTCAGCAACCTCCAATGTCCCTGTTAAAGTGACATCACTAATATTGTGTGGGGAGATCTTGATAGAGATAATATTAACCACATGTTCAAAAGAAGTAAAGATCTGCCCATTTGGTGTGATTTGGTACCAACATAAACTATTCCCCTGCCATGTTGCCTGAAGTTCTCTCATCAGAGACAAATTCCTTTGGGGAAAGGATCATGGAATTCTCCAAAATATGGATTATAGTGTAATTTATTTATTTTTAATCCCCAGAACCTAGCACCATGTCAGACAAAGTGTAGGTGATAAAAATTGTTATTAAAATTTCATTGGATAAATTCATATTATGTGCATACTATGCCTCAGACATTGTGTAAGGTAGATAATAGTAAACAAAACTGATGGAGTTACAAAGCTTCTGATCTAGTGAGTAAAATAATTAATTCATTAGCGAAGTCATAAAACTCTTTACAAGTTTGGATCATGTGACATTCAGTTTAGTTAATATTTAACAATATATCACTTATAAACCTCCTATTGTAGTTTAGGATAACTGTTATAACTATGGTAAAATACATAGCAGACAAATATCTAAGCAAAAAAATCCAGGTTTATTTTTCTTGAAATGCATTTTTAAAATGTCTCACACTTCCTTCCTCCCATTCCAGTTTTATTCTGTTCAGTCAAAGGCTTTAGCAAACTACCCAAATGTGATCATTTCCAGATAATCTTCAGCTTCATTTTTCAATTTTAAGATATGATCTTCTCCAGTACATGATTATGACTGAGTTGCTTAAGCTGAACTTAGAGTAATGAAAATGGGAGAGTTAGGCAGAGATAATAAAAATCACAATGAAATGTAAGTAGTGGTGTTACTTCCCCAAGACCATTAAAAGAATTAAAGTCAAAAGAAGGCACTCTGTGGGGAAAATTGTGAAAGCTAATTAAGTGAACTAAAATATTAAAGAGTGTCTTCAATGAAAAATAACACTTGTTTAGAACAAACACAAGGTTAAATTCTGGGTAGCTTCTTCCATTCACTGTCTTCAGCTATTTCATAATTTTGTACAAGTAGACATTAACTTGCAGAAAACTATTAGTGATACAAATAATTCTTGGTTATAAGCATGTAAATAAATCCTGTCCTATGGAGCTTCAATTGACTTTCCTGCTCCTCCTGCTAAAGAAACCAGTTTTGCTTTTAAGCAAATTTAAATCAGCTTTTCTGATGAGCTTATATATTAGGTGGCTCTTTAGATTCTTCTTTGTACCGATAACTTTTTTAACATATTTTCTAGTTCCTTATGTTTAATATGAATTTATTTTTGTATGGGACTCATGATGATAGTATCTTTCAATCTTTATCCATGGCGAATAGCATGTAAGCCAAGCAAAACATCTCTGCTATGGTTTTCATAACTCCATCCTCTTAAGAGAAGTGAAGGCTGGGAAAACTTGATCCATAAAAAGTATTATTTGATCTAATATCAATCCTATGGACATGGATTTCATAAAGCAATCCTTTTACCTCCATAAAGGAAATTTGAAAGGGCACTTCAAAAGTCTTGGAGGAACTACACCTTGTCTGTAGTAGAAAAATAATATTTAGATCAGCCATAAACCATCATTTAATCCCCAGAGGATTATGGGGAACTACATGCATATAAACTAGTAGGTTTATTGTATAGATCTGTTTACGGATGATCATCTAGAGAAATAAATCAAATTTTATTAGTTCACTGACAGAAATTTCACCTAACCAAAAGTGTACTTCTCTTCTAGAAGTTACAGTCTACATTCTTTTTAGTTACTTTTCAGCACATAATAAAGTCATTCTAAAGGTAGAGCATTTCTTTCTTAAATGTGTTTATGACATGTAATTTGACAAATCTGTGATTATTAATTACTGCTAAATTCCCATTACTATGTTGACTATTATAAAAATTATACTTGACAACTTATTTTAGACTAGCTATATGATAGGTCTGAGATAATGACTCTACCCACAAAAAACAAAGTATGAAGAGACCCATGGACAGATACTCTAGCCCCCTGAATGCAATCAATATACTTGAGTTTTATAAATCTAAGATCAGACTTTTAAATATAGACTCTTATAAGTATAAAGCATATAATTTCCAAATTTACAGTTTTAGGTCTGAAAGTTTTAAATGTCATGAATAAAGTGATGGAGATGAACACACCGAGAGAGAGGTAAAACGTAATTAGTTAATAAGCATACTTTTCTCATTATATTTAATAGAAACATAGCCTCACTGAAGGTCTAGAAGCCCAGTTTACTCCCATCTGCATCAGATTCTTTAGCTATGTAATAAATAACTTAAAAATGACCTACAAGACCTTTTTAGGGATTTAGAAAGTATATGTTTTGAAGTACTTTGTAGTTTTCATAAAATTTCAAAGCAATTCGACAAAAAATTTCAGACAGTAAATTTTGAAAAACAAAAACAAAACAAAATAAAATAAATCCTTGAATTTAAACCTACCCAGAAAAAAATTAACCCAGGTTGGGTTTGACATGGCAATTCCATCAGGTATGTGAAAACACAGACCCAGAACTCAAGAGCGTTGTCAGGGTAAGAGACATAAAATTGAATTTTGAAGCGATAAAATTGGGTACATTCAAACTTGACATACTGGAAAGGGAAGCACATGAAAGTGAACAGTGAAGAAAACATAAGACAGTGAATAGAAGGGGACAAACCACCCAAGAAGACAGAAAAGGACTGAGAAGTAGGGGAGAACTACTCCACAATTCTCCAAAGCCAGGACCACACAGACAGTGAAGGCAGAATTCCATCCATGCACCACCAAATCCTGGCAAACAGCTTTCCAAAAGCATGTGATAATAGGATCTTCCACTCCCAGATAGGATTTATGGCTCTAGTTCTCTCATCCTAAAAGTTAAAGAGCAATTCTGCATTTTAAAAAATCAGAGAATTTAACATATTTTCTAACTTGGGCAGAATGTGTAAACATCCTGCACTCTTCTACTACACAACATCAACCTGGGAGCACCTAAAAAAAAAAAAACAGAAAAAAAAACAGGAGTTTCCTTTCTGTTGTTTTAGTTTAGTTTCTTTTTTTAGAGATTTCAATTAGAAAATAGGTAATGAAGATTAGAATTTATAGAATGCAAGAACTATGCAGCTAGACATTTGGATTTTAAAATAGATTTGCCTGTAAGACAGACCATGTGTATATATATATATATATGTGCGTGTGCATGTGTGTGTGTGTACACTCCAGGTTCATTTGTGGCTAGCAATTAATGAAAAAAAGCTATTCACATAACAAATGTTAAAAGAACCAGAAAAAATAATTAAAGAAATTGTGCTTGTAAATGTTGCTGGGAAGAAAGCAAAAGCAGTTTTTAAATTAATTTTTTTTAATCCCAAAGACTTCTTTCCTTCACAGCCCAGTGAGTGGTACAGAGTGGTAGTTAGAAGCGCTGACTAAAATAAAATCTCAGAACTTAGTCAGGCTACCTGTAGACATTTACAAAGCATTATTTAAACAGCTCCTGAGCCAGCTACTTATCTGCTGTTTATTCCCAGAATTTTCTCCCCCTAGCCAAGCCCCCATATGATCCAAATACTGCTATGCATAACTATTTTCTGGGCACCTCCACAGCAGAGAGCTAGAGAAGAGAGGCTTGGCTGGGCAGTGCTCTCCCAACCTGACAAATGCCCTTTGTGTCCATCTGGACACCATTCTGTAATATTCGCAGACACTGAATTGTGCCAAGGTGTCTTGGCAAAGCTGCAGGGCACACAGGTGCTTTTCCTTTTCTTTCTTTTTCACACTGGTTGGAGGGGAGGATGAGAGGTAGGGAGCCATGATGGGGTGCCCCAAGTACCACTATTAGAAGCTTCCTCAAATATAAAATGAGTAAACATCACTGGAGAAAGGATTTCTAAAGGCATTATGCTCTGTTAAAAGGCACACAAAGAACCATAAGGGAAAAAAGAACAAACCAGCATTCAATTCATTTTCAAATCCCTGTAAGTGATTAAAATAGTTTTTTTTTTTTGTTTTTTGGGGTTTTTTTGTTTGTTTTTTTGTTTTTTAAGTCCAATCACATCTTTAAATACAGAGCTAAATCCCCTGACTCTGGCTGTCTAACTTTCCCTAAATTTGGGTTCCTGCAGCCCTCATAGTCAAGACTGTGAGAATGCCGGAAAGAGACAGTTGGAAAGAGTTCCTGACAGTGACAAAAGCCCTTTGGTGAAACCAGTGTAAGAAGTGCATTGTGCAGAATTCTGCCTTAACATTCCTGTGCATGATCCTTAACATCCACAGGGTTCCATTCGTATGAACACTAAATGGTATGCTTCTTTCAAGCTCTAATATCGTATTTGAATTTAAGACAATGCGGTTCGCAACACTGAGAGGAAAAATCAAACCTACTTGGTACTCTCTCAGAATAAATGTGAAGTATCAGCACAATATGATTTTTTAGCCTTTTTTATGTTAATTAATTTTATTGGGAGCATTGGCAAAAATGCTATGTAAGTTTCAGGTGTACAATTCTGTAATGCATCATATGTACATATATTGCATGGTGTGCTTACCACACAAAGTCTAGTCTCCTTCCATCACCATATGTTTGACCCTCTTCCCCTCTGGTAACCACCCTACTGTTGTCTGTGTCTATGCGTTTGTTTATTTGCTTGGTGCTTTCTGTTTTATATCCCACATAGGAGTGAAATCACATGGTTCTTGTTCTTTCCCATCTGACTTATTCATTTAGCATGCTACTCTTAAGATCCATTATGTTAGTGAAATGTTGAGCATGGTTTCACACACGGTCAAGTATCTTACAGACTGTTTCACACCAACAATGCTCAGGATGTGTCTAAGCGTATGGCAGTACCGCTAAGAAATACAGTCTTTGTTCTCTACTCTTTGTGCCCTAGACAACAGGTGACACTCTATGTCCCATTTCTACATTTCTTCCTCCCCATCCTTGCTAAGACCACTTGACTATCACATTTTCTGTGTGTCTCATTTTCCTGTGTGCCTACCTGATTTTTGTTTTGGAAGAAAAAGAAGTCCTTAGAGTCAGAAACACATAGGTTATAATTTTGACTACCACTTAAAACACCTGCTGCTGATCTTTCCATGTAACGCCTCATCATCTATCCTCTTGAGAAGTCAAAGTCCAGGAATTTGTCTAGAATAAGCAAGACCAGACTCTCTGGAAACTCAAGCACCACCTCTACTTTCCCAAGTGCTGATGATCTGAGACATCTTTCCACAACCTTCCACTTTGGCCCTTATTAAGGGACCCCTCTCTCCATGCTACAGCAGCTCCTAGCAAGCATGTGCAAGAAAAATAAAAACAATGAACCCTTTACTAACAGCATTAAATTATAAACTAAGAAAGGGCTGGCCTGTTTTATGGTCAAGCAATATATCATAGTGGGCAGCATACTACTCACACAGTACTACTATACACCAGCCACTTTGCATATATTCTATTAGTATTCCCATTCTGTGGATGAGAAACTGAGAAATTAGTGGGCACTAATTAATTGCATAAATTATCTAATGTTAAAAAGCTATCCAGGTCTCAGCCCTAGCTGCAGGAGACAGGGAAAAGCAGCAGCAAGGTCTGCAGATAGCTTGACAGGAGCTTTGGGTGGCTATGGCTCCATGCCACATGCATATGTTCGCAATATAGTCTTTCCTCTAAGTCAGCCTTGGGTCCCCACTTGGATGTCTGTCCCTGGCCTTAAAAACTGGGAGCACCAAGCTGCCTGTATGACCACCAGTTCCACAGGTGACACCATCACTGAGAAATAACAGGGAGCCAACTCAGGTGACTATGCTATTCACTCAGATTTTATTAATGTAGATTCACTCTGCTTTTATTAATGCAGATTTAACCCAAATCTATATTAACATAATAACAATGCTAATCACTCAAAAACAATCAGTAATAGCATCACAGGAGGGAACTGGGGGATAACAAACCTGAGTCACAGAATCTCAGTGTGCAAGTCCAGGAGACAGCACGGTAAGCAAGGGAGCTGTCAGCATCTTACAAGGAAGGAGGGCAGCACCACCTCCAGGGGCCAATGCCAAGTGATATGAGCCTAGTGTGGAACAGCATCTTGGCGTGTGGAGCTCAGTTGTCTCAGCAGTGGCATGGTGCCTGCCTCAGTTATACCCTGAAAAGTGATGTAGCAGTCTGCCTTCTGGGTCTCTTGATAAATATCTTTGCACACCTGACGGCAACTGGGGACCTTCCCCAGGAGCCTATTTGTGGGGCATCCCACCTTGCAGACATGGCTGTTCTGGTCATAGGTACAGGTGTCTTAGGCAGGCCTCCTTGCCAGATATGTCTAGTGTGACTTACATAGTTTCCCTCTTGAACCAAAGTGTCAGGGCTGACTGGAAACCATCTTGGTTGTCATGAGTGCCTCCACTTTGTTTTATACACTTCGTGCTATCTTAACCAGACCAATGCCATTTTATTGGTCCTACTCTCCACAGCCTTGCAGCTAGACAGCAGCAGCAATAGCCACTCTTCCAGAGTAAGTTTACCCAGCAGCTGGCTCACTGGGAGCCCCAGCAGGGCTTCCTCTCCAGCCTCTGCACCAGCAACCTGACATGCCAGCTCATGCTCCTGAAGACTGCAACAAATCCATATGTCAAACTCCTACTTGATGCCATGAAGTACTTAGGTTGTACTGTTAACAGAGAAAGACACTATTCTTGTGAAGGTTATAATGGAAATGCCAGTGGAAGCTTTGATGCTTCAATGCCTCAGACTTATTGTGGGCCAGAATAATATCTGTAATCAGTCCCATATGAACTGTGTGGCCATCCATGAGCTCATTCACGCATTCGGATCAGTATCATGCTCCTGTCAACTGGTTCAGTAGTGTCAGACATTGACCTACTCAGAGGTTTCATCTGCTAATCTTATTGGAGACTGCTCAGTATTCAGGTTACATGTTGGATAAAACAAACCATCAGGGAATAGTGCTTCTCTCAAAGAAAAAGTTACCTAGCATTGGTCAACTGCAAAGGAAGAGAGCTACAAAGCTTGTGTGAGAGACAGAGAGACATGCTTTTTATACTGGTTTGGAGTATAAGCAAAGAAGTAGTTGAAAAGGCTGTTGGTGAAGTTTTTGAATCTTGTTGGAATGACCATAAACTTTGTGAAATCATTCCTCATAACAGGACTTATGCAGGATAGGCTTATTGAGACTTTCGCTATTACTCAAATATATGAAGACAATGATATTTATATTATAGAGCTTCAGTGATAATGAAGAAAATGTGTTTCTCGAGTGTACAAATGTATAAAACATAAATGATCAATTAAATACAGATAAGATAGAAGATGCTGAGTTAGTATATGATCAGAAAAAGTAACTCTGGAAAAATGAAACTGCCTTAAACTCCAAGACAAAAAATTATATTTTATAGTTAACCATATCTAAATAAATAAATTACATTTATGTATTTTTTACAAAATAAAATAAAAAGGCTATCCAATACAGAGGTCAGGATTCAAAACCCAATAATGCGACTCCAAAGGCTGAAATTTTGTATTGCCACCTCTAGCAAGTCAAAATAATAGGGCTGTGCTGCCAAAATAATAATACTTGTATTGCCCTTTCCCTGTGCACAGCCAAGAGCTGAATAAAGACAAATAAACAAAAGTAAGAAAAACACATTTTATTAAAAAGAATTAAGAACAGGATACACCCTGGCTGGTAGCACAGTGGATAAGGTGCCAGCCTGCGAACCCAAAGGTCGCAGGTTTGATTCCCCACCAGGGCACATAACAAGGTTGCAAACCAGGTCTCCAGTCAGGTTTGTGGCTGGAGGCAGGTGAAAAGCAACCATACATTGGAAAAAAAAAAGAACAGGATACAGATTAGTATAGTAAATACTAGGTGACAAAATACAAAGCATTGATTTAAATACTAGCTAGAGAAGACACATCTCTTTAATAGAATCTTCCAGGTTCTATTACAATGCTATCATAGCTAATCTTCACTATCCGTTTGTACTTGGTTCCCTGTTAGACTGAGGACATGGTCCATTTTATCTGCAGAATTTAGCAGTGAGTCTAGCACAAGGCAGTTATGCAAAGTGTTGAATGAACAGAGGGCCCAATAAATAAATGAATGAGTGAATGAATGAATGAATGTTTGAGGTTCAAGTTAACATTCATAGATGCCAAACACTTGATATTTTCATATTAGAGAATAAAGAAAGCCACAGAGAGACAAAGCCATAAAATATCTAAGAAAGTAGGCTTTTATCTGGAAAATGTAAAGTCAGTGGAATTTTACCTTGAAATGAAACCTGATTGAAAGATGACAATATGTCACTTTTAATGGCATGACATCTTTTCTCACCTAAACTTGCCACTTCTAGAAGCAAATGCTTAGAAAGGCAACATTGTCTTCCTTTAGAAGCTGAGTTAAATAATCCCAGGGATAAAAAGCTATGAATAAAAGATACAGCATAATTTGGTAAACTATTAAAAAGAAAGGTGCTATATAGTAAAACTAATTAAAAAGTATATTCCAAGAAAAAGTCTAAGATCTGTTTTCTAAGTATGCTCTCCTCACAGAATGGCCTATGGACTTTCTATTATTTGGTAGAAAGATTGCACTATTCCAGGAGCCTTACAAATTAAGTTTCTACTGCTTGAATTCTATTAGTTGTTTAAAGAGTTTCATGGTCCTCTGAGCTTTGTTTTTTGCTTTTATTTTAAGATTTTACTTACTATTTTTAGAGAGAGGGCAAGGGAGGAAGGCAGAGAGGGAGAGAAACATCAATGTATGATTGGTTGCCTTTCACCTGCCTCCAGCCACGGACCTGGCAAGAGACCTGGCTTGCAACCTGGTTATGTGCCCTGACTGGGAATCGAACCAGTGACCTTTGAGTTTGCAGTGATCATTGTTTTTAAAAGATGTATTGTCATAAAGAATACACAGTGATGCTACTTTAGCCCTGCAATATATTTTCATAGTAACTTTTCCAAGAGATACTGAGATTATAACAAAACATAATTTATTCCAACCTAAGAAGCATACACAGAACAAGCCATTACTCTTCCATTTCTAATACATCACTTTCTTCATTAGATTTTGCTGGCACGATCTTCCCACCCATATGCATTTTTCAATGATATAAGTTTATATTCAATTGATTGCTTGTGGCAATCAATTTCTTAAAAGCTATTTTTTGGTTGGATGCCTAAGTTTACATATACAGCATAATATCTGGGAAAAATGAATAATCATAATTAGCCATGGACCTGGAGTTAGAAAACAAAGAAACCAAGTTGGAAGGGAGAGAGGAGATTAGTTTAATTATTTTTGCCTTTATTAGCATAGATAGAATTATTATTTTCAATGCCAGAATGTGGGGTATCTTAATGACCATTGGTTATTTTATTCCATTATTTTAACCTGAAAAAGATTTTAGGACTGTAATATTGAGTTCAACAACAGTATGGTTCTTAACATTTTTTTTTTGAGTCATGGGTACCACTGGAATTTTAATGACGCATGGGGACGTCTTTTGTATAAGTTTCCTTATGCTCCTGTAACAAATTATCACAAACTAAGTGGTTTTAAAAAACATATTTTATTACAATTTTGTAGGTCAGAGTTCCAGTAAGTTCTCACAGACACAAATCAAGATATGATCAGGCTGCATTTATTTCTGGAAGTGCTACAAGATAATCTGCTTTCTACTCATTTGGATTGTTGGCAGACTTTAGTTCCTTGCAATTGTAAAACTGAGATCCCGATTCTTTTGCTCTGTAACTGAGGGTCTTTTCTTACTACAGTAACTGAAGGTCTTTCCTTACTACATTCCTTGATTCGTGGTCACTCTTCTCCACTTTCAATGCCAACAAAATAAGTCTATACTTCTCATGTCACATCTCCCTGACCCAATATTCTTCCTTCCCTTCCAACCGTAAGGACTTGTACCAATTAAAAGACAGAAATTGTCGAAATGTACCAAAGAACAAAATCAACTATATATTGTCTACAGAAACTCACTTAAATATTAAGACATGTATAGATTTAAAATAAGTGGATGGAGAAAATATACCATGCTGATATTAATTAATCAATGAAAATCAGAAGTAGCTATATTAGCTTCATACAGAGCAAACTTCAAAGCTAGGAAAGTTACTGAGGCTAAAGAAGGGCATTATATAATGTTAAAATAGTTAATTCTACAAGAAGACATTCCAGCCCTTACCTGGTATATGCTTAACAATAGAGATTCAAACTACAAGAGGCACAAATTAATAGAGCTGCAAGGAGAAATAAACGAACCCACTATCACAGTTGGAGAGTTCAACACCCCTCTATCAGAAGCAGATCCAGCAAGCAGTAAATCAGTAAGACATAGTTAAACTCAACAACACCATCAATCAATTGAATATAATGGACATCTATAGACTACTTATCCAACAGCAGAATACACATTTTTCTCAAGCTCACATAAAACACTGACCAAGATAAACTACATTCCAGGCCATAAAGCACACCTTAACAAATTTAAAAGAAAATAAATCAAACAATGTCTCCTCTCAGACCACAGTGGAATTAAACTAGAAATCAATAACACACAGATAGCTAAAAATTCCAAACTACATGGAAATCAAACAGCATATTTTTAAGTAATACATGAGTCAAAGGATCTTGATGATCCTTCCAGATAATCCAGAATTTACTTTTTTTCTAATTAACTTTATTGGGGTGACATTAGTTAATAAGATTATACAGGTTTCAAGTATGCAATTCTATAATACATCATCTGTATATTGCATTGTGTGCCCATCACCCTATCAAATCTTCTGTCACTATATATGAGGCCTGTCCCAAAAGTATCAGCCGCACAAACTTAATTATATTGACGTTGGCTAAATATTTTTGGGACAGACCTTGTATGTATTCTTTTTTTATCCTGTGGGGAAAAAATGCTCTTTTTTTAGGAATTAGGAGAGCCAATATTATAAAGATGTCAATCCATATAAGTTATATCTGTAAGTTCTATGCAATCCCAATCAAAATTCCATCAAGCTATTTTGTGGGAACCAACAAATTGACCCTAACACTTATATGGAAAAGCAAAAGACTTAGAATAGCCAAAGCATTACTGAAGAAAAAGCATAAGCCTGGGGTACTCGCACCATCAAGTTTCAAGGCTTATGTAAGGTTACAGCAATTAAGACAGTGTGGCATAGGCAAAGAAACAGACAGGCAGTTTAATGGAGCAGAATAGAGAGCACAGACATAGATCCCCACAAATACAGTCAACTAATTCTCTACAAAGGAGTAAAGACAATTTAAAAGGAAGGATAGCCTTTTAAAAAATGATGCTGGAACAACTGAATACTTACATGCCAGAAAATAAATCTAGGTACAGGCCTTACACCTCTCACAAAAATTAACTCAAAATGGGGCCCTGGCTGGAGGCTCAGTAGAAAGGTGCCAGCTTGTGAGTCCAAAGGTCACTGGTTCAATTTCCCAGCCAGGGCACGTACCAGGTTGCAAGCCAGGTCTCCAGCCAGGTCTGTAGCTGGAGGCAGGTGAAAGGCAACCATACATTGATGTTTCTCTCCCTCTCTGCCTCTCTCCCTTCCCCTCTCTCTATAAATAATATATAAAGTCTTGAAGAAAAAAAAAAAAAAAAAAAAGGACATAGAAACTAAGAGCCAGGAGGAAATGAAGAATACCATTTCAGAATTGAAGAACACAGTAGAAGGAATCAAAAGCAGGCTAGAGATCAGAGGATCAGATCATTGAGCTGGAGGTCAATGTAGAAAAAAATGTCCAGGCTGTGCAACAAAATGAAAAAAGACTGAAAAAGAATGAAGAGGTTTTAAGAGAGCTGCAGGACAACATGAAGTATAATAACATCCATATCATAGGGATACCAGAAGTAGAACAAGAGGAGCAAGGGATAGAAAACCTGTTTGAAAAAGTAATAACAGACAAGTTCCCTAATTTGAGGAAAGAAAAAGTAAGTCATTCAATTTCAGGAAGCAGAGAGGGTCCCAATGAAGATGAACCCAAACAGGTCTGCTCCAAGTCACATCATCATTAAAATGGCAAGTTTCAAAGACAAGTAGAGAATCCTAAAAGCAGCAAGAAATAAATAGCTAATAATAGCTAATAAATAGCTTATTGGGGGCTCCAGTAAGTTTGTCAGCTGATTTCTCAACAGAAATACAACAAACCAGCAGGGAATGGCAAAAAATATTTTAAGCAATGAAAAAGAAAGGCCTGCAACCAAGAATAGTCTACCCAGCAAGGCTCTCATTCAAAATGGAAGGTGAAATAAGGAGTTTTCCAGATAAAAGAAGGCTAAAACAATACATCTCCACCAAATCACCACTGCAAGAGATGCTAAAGGGTCTGCTTTAAGAAGATGAAGAAATAGAGAGACAGACAGGAATACAGGTACAAAGGGAAAAATAAATAATGAATAAGTACCTATCAATAATAATCTTAAAGGTAAATTAATTAAATGCACCGATCAAAAGACATGGAGTAGCTGAATGGATAAGAACCACCTTTAACTTATGAATGCTTTAAAATTATCTTGTTATAAATGGATATTACTAAATAAGGTATAATTCTGTATATTACTTGTATCTGCATTAATGCAGGTTAATTCTTCTTAGATTGGAATTATTTCACAACATGGGAAAATCATGTTACTTGCAATAACTTGGAAAATTTTAATGCAGGTAAGGAAGAAGAAAAAAGTAAGAAAATGTGGATGTATATTACATAGAATACATGCTATCTTTCTTATTCACTGTTACAAAAATAGAAAATGAAGATAGAAGATAATGGCCTAGAGAAATTATTTGTAAAAGTCTGATATGACTGTATTCAAAACATACAAAGAACTCTTAACAATAAGAAAACAACAACCCAGTTAAATGGGCATAAGGTCTAAATATAAACCTCACCAGGTAAGATATATAGATAGCAAATAAGCTTAAGAAAAGATCATTTTCATTAAGGAATGGTAAATTAAAGCCAAAGTGAAATATTACTATATACCTATTAGAGTAGAATGACTAACAGCTAAACAACTGATGATTCTATTTGCAAGTGGGATTGTTGAGGAGCAATGTAAAATTTTGCAGCTGCTTTGGAAGACAGTTTTGTAATTCCTTAAATAACTGAACATAGCCTTACCATATGATCCTGCAATTGCACTCTTTAATATTTATCCAATTGATTTGAATTCTTGTATCTATACAAAAACCTGCTTGTGAATGAAAATAGCAGTTTTATTCGTAATCACCAAAAACTGGAAACAACCACAATGTTCTTGAATAAATGAATTGATAAGTTGTAGTATATCTATAAATTGAACAACTATTCTGTAATAAAAATAAAAAGGAATAAGCTATAAATTCATAAGAAACATAGGTAAATCTTTAGCTCATTTAACAAGTGAAAGAAGTTAGTATAAAAATACTATATGCTGTATGATTCAAACTTTAGCATATTCTGGAAAAAGCAAAACTATGGAAAGGATAAATAGATCAATTTTGCCAGGATTATTGGATGGGGTGGGGAGGAGGGTGCATAGGTGATGCACAGAATTATTTTAGGGTTGTGAAATTGTCTGTATGATATTATAATGTTTACTACAAGACCTTAAGCATCTAGCAAAACACAGAGGACTTTACAGCACAATTTATGCAAAAATTTTAAGTCATTTATGTGGTCAGGGATCACAAGATGAAATTGACCTCAAGAAGGTGGTGTAGAAATAAGTGCTGACCTCACTTTAGAAAGAATAAAGGCGAAAGGAACTTCAATGAGACCTATTCTCCAGTACAAGTAAACTGGGGTTAAATAACCCTGTAAGTGAATGGAGGATGGTGGGAGTCAGATGGATGATGCACTGGGAGACTGACTACAGCTAGGGGGAGGGGCTTGGAATGATCCATATGGTAGTGAATTAGACATCAGCATGAATTGATGATTAGCTTAATATAAAGAAGGTTACACATATATAAATGTTTATATATATGCATGTATTATACATGCACAGTTCTCCTTTTTCTATTAGTTCAAAGGGTGAGAAGTAATGACACCCAGTAGCAAAGAGTAACACTAACACCTAAATCTTGATTTATAATGCAATTCTTCAACAAAAGGAAGCAGGGCTCCTTAGAGAAACAGCTGATTGTAAAATTAAGGCAAAAATACATACAAAATAAGCCTAAAGCATCTTGTAGTACCAGACAGTAAGAAAGTGCTCAAAGAAATAAAAACACAGTGACATCACAGGGACATCAAAGGGATACAGGAACCAACTGAAGGAGCTCTTAGTGGCCAAACCTGGAACAATTAGAGAATTAAAATAAATAAAGTGGTACTGAATTATAACCCAAAATATAAAATTATATCCATGAACTCTTTACTGATACAAATCAATAATATTAAATTAAATAAATAAATATAAATCTGTGCAGAAGAATTTCAAATAATGTATATAGTTGTCCCTTGGTATCCAGAGTGATTGGTTTCAAGAATCCTTGCAGATACCAAAATCCAGAGATTAGCCCCCATACCCACAGGTTTTACAAGCACAGATTCAACCAACTGTGGACCAGTTCCATGGATATGGGACCCTTGGATACAGAGGGGTCAACTGTGTAAATACGCTTACTATCCTTAATAAAAGGGCCCACAACTCCCTGCCCTTTAAGTGTGGGCTGCACGTAGTAAGTTCCTCCCAAAGAGTGTACATACTATGGAAAGGGAGAAAAAACAAGGATTAACTTTATAGGAAACCTGAAAAAAACTTTCTGTAAGCCAAGTAATCAAGATTAACATCAACAGTAATTAGTTATATTGATGTGATGTGAGGAGAATGACATTTTACATCTGTGGTTGCCCCAGTCTAACTAACCATGAGACAAGTCACAGACAACTCCCAATGGTGGGACATTCTACAAAATACCTTACCCATGCTCCTCAAAACAGCCAAAGCTGATAAAACAAAAGGAAATTCCAAATAGTTGTCATAGCCAACAGGAAATAAGGATTCATGACAATTAAATGTAATGTGGTATCCTGAGTAGGGTGGGTTGGGGGAGACCAGGAATAAATAAAGAACATTAGGGGAAAACTATGAAATTCAAGTATAGGCTTTAGTTAATAAATTTCCAGTACTGTTTTAATGATAATTATGCAATTCTAAAATTGGCTTAAGAATAACAAGTTTATTATTTTTTTAAAGGAGAGATTATACCAATAATTATAAACTTCAATGATTATAGTTCAAAGATTTGCATTGGGAAGACACCAATCTTGGGGGAATACCCTTGGCTCAGTGAGTCTCAGTTTTGGACGTTTATTTAGGCCAAAGAGTTTACATCATGATAAGCTGTGGTAGATTCTGCTCTTTTTTTTTTTTTTTTTTTCCTCAACATTAGATTTCAATTTCTTTCTTTTTTTTCTTTAGATTTCAATTTCATTCTCCTTCTGTTACCAAAATATTTTAAAGATTATCTGAACTTCCCTCTAGTTTACAAAGTCTTCAACAAGATGACTTACACTGAGCTTTAGGAAGTTCTAGGCTTTACATATAACTCAAATTTTCTGTTCATTTATTTGACCTGATTTCCCTTGGGTGTGCATTTCTTTGTTATCTGAATAATAAAACACAGAAGAATGAGATTGTGTATGAGCCTCAAAACTTTTTTAAAGCCTGCCTTTGGCCTGCTTTTTCTAAGGAAAAGAATCTCTAAGGTCCTTCTAAATGTGGACAAACTTCTAAATTAGGTGTGCATTGCAATTTGAGGTTAACACCTCATTTGGAAATAAAATATTTCAGCTGGAGTTAGTATTCCCTGGCCTGGCCTTTCATACTTATTCTTTCAGAACTTCTTGAGGTTGTTGTAACAAAACAGAATCCAACTTGCTCAGGCTCTTTGGTCCCAACCAAATATCTCTTGTAGAGTGAGTGATGGAGCTTCTTGCAATATTTGATTGCACTAAGCACTATCTTTGAAACTCTTCATCCTCCTTGATGCCTAATTCATTTGACTTTTAAAAAGTAACTAGTGTCCTTTTTCTGCCTCCTTTGAGCTCCTCTTTTCTACCCACACTTTAAATATTGTTTAGAAGATTCCTGGACTCATGTCTCCTTTTACCACAATCATCCAGTTCCTGGGAAATTTCACTTACTCCCATAGCTTTAACTGAAATGTAAATGCTCCCTATTCTCAAGTGTATAACTTTCACACAAATACAATCTTATAAATACAGTCTTATAAAACTATGTCTCTGCTAGACTGTTCCATTAACTTACCCTAAATGCAATTTGAAATCAGCAAAAGCATATCTCAACTCATATTGTTTTCAGGCTGCACTTCTCTTGCTTTAACTCAGTTGGTAACATCAGAGTCTGCACAGAAACACAGATATTTTCCTCTGCTCCTTTCTCATTCTTGTGTTCAGTCTATCATCAAGGATCTTTCCCTCAATGCCCTAAATATGCATTGAAGTAATCACCAATCCTCTGTCTTACTCTGGAGCCCTATCAGAACCTGCACTAGAGCATCAGGTTCTTACCCACAATCCAGCCACCATTTTGTCCTGGTTGTGGTCTCCATAGTATGGCCAGAGTGCCACTCTGAAACACAAAGGTGATTAAATTCCCAACCCCTACCCACTTCCCTGTTTAAAACACTTCCATGAATTCCTAAAATCTGTAAGAAAAATCCTACTTTCATTAGTATGAACTATAAGCCCCTTACCTCTTTTTCCTGCATTATTCTTTGGCATGCCCTTATGTGAACCTCACACTCCAAAAACATTGGACTCCTTGCTATTTCCTCATAGGCTCTGCTTTTCTCAAGTATCTGTCCTTTATCTTGCCATCTCCTTTGCCAGGGATGATCTTCAGCCCCATCCTCACCTGTCATTCACGTATGCTCCCTCAAATATCCCAAATATCTATGAACTAGTTATGCTAACCTTGTAACTATACATTTTTATCTTATTTAATATATGTTTCTTTTTTTGTTTTTTATTTGAATTTATTGGGGTAATGTTGATTAATAAAATTATACAGGTTTCAGGTGTACAATTCTATAACACATCATTTGTATATAGTATTGTGAGTTCATCACTCCAAGTCAAGTCTCCTTCCATCAGCATTATCCCCACTTTACACTTTTCTACCTCCCCAACACCTCCTTCCCTCTGGCAATCACCATGCTGTCATCTGTGTCTGGGTTTGTTTTCCTTCCTTCCTTCCTGCCTGCCTGCCTGCCTGCCTAATCCTTTTACCTTTTCACCCATCCTTACAACCCCCATCCCCTCTGACAGCTACCAATCTATTCTCTATGAGTCTGTTTCTCTTTTGTTTGTGAATTTTATTTTGTTCAATAGATTCCACATGAGTGAAATCATGATACTTATCTTTCTTTCTCTAACTGGCTTATTTCACTTATCATAATGGTCTCCAGGTCCATCCATGCTATCACAAAGGGTAAGATTTCCTTCTTTTGATAACCAAGTAGTATTTCATTGTGTAAGTGAACCTCTGCCTTTTATCCAGGCATATTTTATTTCTGTCTATAAAGATAATACTCATTATTATGTCAACATTTTTGTCTTTGTTTATCATCATGTCTCCATAGCCAGCAGTGTATGGCACATAATAACAGCATTTAGTGAACATGTGAAGAGAGAAAGAGGGAGTAAAGGAAAAATGGGAAGAAGGAAAGGAGGGAAGAAGAGGAAGAGTGAGAAGAAGGAAGAAAATTCTAAATAGAATTACTATTCAAAGAAAGAATCCTTTAATAGTGACGGACCATTAGAACTAAAACACTTGAATAGGAAAGCTGGCTTGGAATACCAGGACCAGGTCCTCCCAAATAGCACAGCATGTATGACTGCATGCCTTCCACATACTTTGATTTAAAACAGTGTTCAAAGATGCTGGTGAATTATAGACTGGGCTTTTGGTACGACTATTGAAAATTACGCTATTACTGGATATCCCTTTTTTAGGGCCATTCTAAGAAAGATGCTCAGGGAATTCTTGACTAGCAACAAAGCTAAGTACCACTAACTCTCAATTATTCAAAAACAGGTATCTGGTGCATGGAATTTTTAGACCTTTTCATTACTCTACTTCAGGTTAATTCCTCATTAGAGAGTCAAATCAGTAAGGAGATGAATTAACCACAACTATCACTTCTTAGTGCCTATAGTAAAAATGTGTTAGTAAAGAAGCTAAAAGATGAATTCTATTGTTATATTATACCACATCCTCATTATCTTAGATAATAGAAAATGGTCTTTATTAGCATACATTTTCTAAAACTAATTTTGGAAATTTCTATATTGCTATCATTCGAAATTTTTATAAATACATTTAATGTATTTAACATATATTAAAATTTGCAATTGTCCCTAATATAGGCAAATCTGTAAATTGTTGTGTTGCTAGCCAGTGACAGAACTGAGCATGTACTTTCCAGGTAAGAGTCATATAGTTGAAACAATAGCCACCAACATAATACTTCCAATATTTTAACTTAAATTCAACAGAGAATTTCTTTAGAAAATACAAACATAATATAATGTATATCTAACACAATATTTTGTGTAGAAGTTTGAATCCATAATTGTAATATTTTTCTGTCTTTATAAACTACTATTTAGCTATTTCTAACTCATCTCCCTTGACAATTTTTATCTGATCATGTTGTTAGATTTTTTAAAATCTGGTGTGCATTTTTATTTTTTAAGTTAATTTTATTTATTATTGTTGTATTACAATTGTTTCATTTTTTCCCTCTTTGCTCTCCCCTGGCCCCTCTTCCTGCCCTTCTCCCTCAGCCAGTCCCCAGCCATTGTCCATGCCCATGGGTCCTCCTCACTAGCTCCTCAACTGATCACTTCCCCTGCTTAAAAGTCTGGTGTTGTAATTGTTTGGAGGCATTTAGGACTCCTGCTTATCAGGATAGTTCTAACAAAAACTAAATTCTTTGTTTTACATCTGAGGTCAAAAGTGAACCAAGCATTTGAGCAAACCTTGTTGACCATCTAATTAAACAGAGGCAATTAACTCTGCTTAAATGACGTTTCAAAACTAAATGGCACAATATGGCACATCTCAAAGGCCAAGCTAAATTCAAAGATTGTATTTTCATTTTTCACATTACCATGTTCACAATTTTCCCTAATTTTTCTTTGTTTTTTGTTTTATTTTTTCTATTAGATGTTGCTGTTCCAACCTTCACATTGAGGTCAAATAAGTTCTGTCAAAACTTCCTATTCCCAAGTGCTCCTAGTTGTTCTACATGTTAGTATTGTGCATCTCATTTCATGCCTTCCTGACAAATAGACTAATGAAAATAAATCTTTCCTTGGACTCTGAAAAACAAGGAAGTAACTGAATTATTACATTTTTCTCTTCCTGTACTTCGGTACAAATGTTATCAATTTATCTGCAGGTCATCAATCTTTTGCAACTTTGTTTTCTTAGTTGCTACCTGTCCATAAAATATGAACAGATATTTGACTTTGATGGAAAATAACATGTACATGCCATGGTTAACCAGGAATAAGTTGTTTTTTAAAAGAAACACTATAAATAATAGGAACATTCTCAAAAATGCAAATCACTTTACAATGTACTATAAAGTTCAATGGTTTTCTATGTTAAGGTATCATCTCTTATAAAGCCATATTAGCTGTGTGGCCTGAATAATAGGTCACTTGAGTAAATAGCTTGAAAACTTTCTGAAGAAATGGTAAGAGTACAAAAGATCTGAAATTAATTGATAGTTTAGTAAGATATATGTCTACCCTTTTTTATTTATTGTTTTTGGTGGCAAAGAGAGAGAACTTAAGCATTACTGTTAAAAAACTAAATTTAACTGAGTACATTTTAAAGATCTCATTGGACTTCCTTTGAAGATTCATGAATCAAGCAGCATCCAATGAAGCAGACAGGAGCTCCAAGGAGCTGTACAAAATGAAAGTTTTGTAGGGAGAAGAGAAGGGAGTGGGAATAAGAAAGTTATATTAGGCAGAAAAAGCAGGTCATTATTGCTAGGCCACTTTCCTTTAGGGGATGGCAGGGTCTCAGGCAAATTACCTCACTAGTGATAATTAGTTAATTTCTGATCAATAGACTGTTTTAAAATTCAGTTGCTGGGAGACCCAAAACTATAATTAGGTAAAATTGTAGTTTGGTGGCATGAAACTTAGCATAAACAACTCCAATTGGACCTATTGCCTTGTATTTAACACTACTACACAAGGGGTTTGCATGTTCATATTTGTCAGTAAATAGAATGGCAATACCAAAAGTCTAAAGGTTTAGGAAATCTTGGCTGCATTATCATAATCAAATTTTACACTTTTAATCAAAGAATGGTGGAATCCTGAAACTCGTATTCAAAACAGAAAGTATCAATAAGGAAATATCTACCCATTGCTAAATCATAATTTTGATTTTTTATTCTGACATTATGTCATTTAAAAATGTTAAATGAGGTATAATAAAAGTACAGAACATTGCACGGATCAAAATTTATCATTCAAAATATTTTTGAACATTCCTGGAATGCCACCACCCAGATTATGAAATAGAACAATAGCAACCCCTAAAAAGTCCCTTTCATGTCCTCCTTATTTTCCTTCCCCAACCCCTAAGTCTTCCTGACTTCTACCAACAAAAGTTTGTTTTTAAGTGTTTGAAATGTATCTAAACATAAAGATGCAATATGTACACTTTCTATTCCAGATACTTTCATTCAATATTATTATTGTTGTATGTGCGGGAATTCGTTCATGCTATTACATATAGCTGTATTCATTTATTTTAATTGCTGTATAGGTATTGCACTAACTTATGTATGCAGCCATCTCTCCTACCATTAAGGATATTTGGCTTATTTCCAGTTTGGGGCTATTACAAATAGAGATGCTATAAACATTCTTATCTATGTATTTTGATGAATACATGTATTAATTTCAATATGTCTTACACCTAACAGTGGCATTGCTGGATCATAGGCCATGCAGATGTTCAGCTTTAGAGGTACTAGTAAACAGGATTCTAAAATATAGCATTTTACACTTCTATCAACATTGCCTTAGTGTTTCACTTATTCCACATCCTACAATACCTGGCATTTTCTGTCTTTCTCATTTTACCTGAATCAAATGTTAAGCTTGTACCTAAAACATCAGTGGTAACAGTAAATATATATATAACTACCTTTCAAATATTTAGCACTACAAGATATAAAATGGACATAGAAAGAGACATCATATAACTTTCAATAATAACAATAATAAATGTGCAAAGTATCTTTCCTGTGACCATGAGATGCATTCATAATTAATTAATGTGTTATCAAATAAATTGTCTTTTAGAGCAACTTTATACATGTACGAGGTCTGTCTTGAAACTATCAGCTGGGCAAACTGTTTTAATTATATTGCCAGTGACAATACTTTTGGGACAGACCTTGTATTGTTCTGTGTAATATGATGCTTTGTATGAGTTTGTAGGGATACAAAAATGGAACCAAAGATTCTAAAACACCACAAATATATTTACTTCAAATCACATATTTTGAGTCCAAATTTTATTTATTTATTCATTCAATTTTGCTATTGCCAGAAATTGTACTGGGTATTATAGACATAAAATCAAGTAAGTCATGATCCCTACATTCAAGTCACTAAAGACTAGTCATATGTATAATCAAGTAATTTAACAATAGCAATGGAGAGTAACATGTTGTGATAGCGAGAAATACATGGTACTATTGGAGCACAGAGATGGGAAGGGGAGGAGTCATTCCAAGAAAAAGTCCCAGTGTCAGTAAGATTCAAGTTGATTTCTGAAGGAATAATAGGAATTATCTCTAACATGAATTAGTGAAGGGCTCTTCTAGACATAGGAATAGAATATTCACTACCACCAATCTGATATTTGAATTCCTTTTACTACATTCTCTCAGGGGCTGACAAGGCCAAGACAGTCAAGTCCAAAATATCTTTTAATAATGAAGCTTTCACCAATGTGTTCTGCTGTGAGATAATAGGAGACAATTCTAAATAATTTTTTCTATAACTTTATGTCCTCTCCCCATAAAATAAATACTATTCCTAATTTTCAAATGATCTGAAAGAAATAAACACATAATAAAAATAAAAGATTATCCTAAGTATAGATAATAGCAAAAACCATATGACAAAAATGTTCTAGACAACATAGTCTGAGGAAATGAAATCAATGTGCTCTGTTTTCCCTTTTTATTACAGGGGAGGGATAGAAATCACAATCTAACAAAAGCATACTGTCTTCTCCAAGAAAAGAAAAATGATTTTAAGTCATTAAAGGCAAAATAAGCATTCCATAAAAGTACAGTAATTTGATTGAAAAATATTACCTGATTCATATTTTTCTACAATTATTAATGTAATGAGATTTTTTTAAATGAAGGTGTCAAATTACTTTCGCAATAGTTTCCAAAGTGTAAAATAAAGCTACAGTTCTTGCCAAAAGATCTGCATTGCATTTTTTTTCATGTATATTAACTTTGTATGGTGGTAGCAAAGTCAGAAGGATAGATAGGAGGGATTTTCACATTCCCATCTATTAACTAACAATGATACTATTTGATAGGAAGATGTTTATTGAAAGACACACAGATATAGCACACTTCGTGTTTAAGGAGATGAGTTCCTTGAAATTGCAAGTCAATGGCATTTCACAAGTGCTTTCAGCACTTTATTGACTTTTTTATTAAATATTTCTACTAATGATATGAGTCAGCTTCCTGAAGCATAGATGACATAGATAAATACTGATTTTAAACATCACCAATGTCATGATATTTTTAGAAATGGTTTCTGTTATACATTTTAAAATTATCTTGCTTTGCATATTTATAACTTTTTGCTAAATAATGTGCATTTATACAACTTAACTAACAAGTAGAAAATCACTATATTTAAGACTTTGGAAAAATAGGATTTAATTATAAATTAAATAAATATACATGTAAATAATAATTGGAAAGTAATAACTGAATCATGAGGAATTCAAAGTGGAAGTTAGTTTAAAAGGCAAAAGTCTGGGCCTTTATTTCACCAATAGTTGTGAAAACAAGAATCTTCAGAACATTGTAAAAACATCATATTTTATATAACTTGAATGAAAAATGCAAATATTAATTAAGGAAATAATGTAGAAAACTAGGTTACCCCCTTGAGCTGTGACTACTTTATTTAAAAAGGCAACATTTAATAGAATGAGATATGGGCTTCACAATCAATAAAGAACACAATACTCTCTCTCTTTTATCATAATTTTAGAATATTTTTAGTATTAATAGGTCTAGTTCATGCTGATTCTGTTCAACTATTCAATATCACCCACAAACATCCATCAAAATCTTAATAGACACTAAAAATATATTTGTTTTTATTCTAAAGTCTGGTTTGTGGAAGTTTGTATCATAGCCATAATATCCATGCACCAAAAATAAAAGGTAGTACAAAGAAAGCATCAAGCACACATTTAAATTTTAGTACATTCTATACTCTACTAAAGAAAATTCTACCTATGTGTATGGAAAAACAAATGTACACCTTACAATGTTTCAATGTTTCATTCTATGTACACTTCTTGCTAACTCCTTTTGTACCCTTTCATTTTCATAAAAGATTTGGGGCAACTTGGAATAAAACCATTAAAATAAACCCAAACTATAAAATCATAATAAAAGATTTTAAAAGAATGATAGGAGGAAAACTAAAGAGAAAAATTATACGAAATCTTGACTGGGGAAACCATAAGAAGTTATTTCAAACCTTAGCTCTAGACTCCTAGCAATCCAGGTCAAAGGACAGCACAATGAATTGCCTCTCTCTCATTATCAAGTAGAAAATGAACTCAATGGTCAAGTTCCCAGTTCTTGGAGGAATCTATCAGAAGGATAAATTTTTTTTTTTAAGAGGCTTTGAAAAAGATAATGAATAAAGACCCCAAAAGCTGTTGTTTTTCCCTTCAATGACACAAAAATGTTTCCTATTACATCAGACCATCTACAAGAGGTGAAGTCTATTAAATAGACTTCAATAATAAAAATCCAAAAGAGAACCAGAGGGTTATAGTCAAGCTATGTTACTTTTTGGTCTTCCAGCTATATTAAAACAGAAGATCAGATGAGAACCTTTCTAATTATAAGTGTTTGTCAACCACGTGCACTGGAAATAATTTCACATTACAAACATGCAACAGTAATAATGTTTTATATTAAAAGTAAAATGATTATTACAGTAAAATGATTCATTCTGGAGGCATGTCATATTTATTCTATGTCATAATACAACCTCTAGAGAAACATAAGTGTTTCACACTAGAGAACATGCAATCGGAGAGAGACAAGACACATAATCAGAGAAACAAACATACCCCAGAAATCTAAGAAACATAGATTTATGCTATTTCTGTTGAAGAGTCTCTCTCAGCTAGAGTTGTGACAAGAGTTCCACAAAAAGGCATTTGCTAGCAAGGTAGCTATAGAGGACAAGTGTTGAGGGACCCAGACTACCAACTGAGGGATCCAATCAGCCTGCTTGACAGCCCAGCTGCAAGGAGTCGGCCAGTTATTTCATCTCTCCAGCAGTTTGTTCCTCTTTAGAATAAGGTTAATAATAAAAATAGTAAGATAACCATGGAAAGATCCATCATACAAGTTAGTTAACATGATATCAGATATCTGGTAAGCATTTTCTCAATACTGGAAAACCTATCGATTCTTTATTGATAGAAATTAATGTATTCTCCTGGCTGGTGTGGATTGGATTGAGTGCCAGCCTGTGAACCAAAGGGTCACTGGTTCAATCCCCAATCAGGGCACATGCCTGGATGGGGACTTTCGAGATACATAAAATCTTTTTAAAAAGGAATTAATGTATTCTAAATATTAAGCATGTACATGAGACAATGTTTTATTTCAAAAGTTAACAGGCCTGCCTTCTATTTTTGCCTTAAAAGCAAGTCATCCAAATGCATTATTTATTGACATACCATTTCACAAAATAGATTGAACTGAGGAAAACAAGAGGAGTGTGTAACTGGAATCCAATTTTTAATCACAGACTTCTCGGCTGGGCCACAAGTTTTATAGAATTAGGTTTATTTGCGATCATTTGCTGAAGCATTCACTTCGTAGTAAAAACCTAATTTACAAAGATTTGCATCCTGTAAAATCTTATTACACATTTAGCTTTCAGATACTTCAGCAGTGTTTTCTGTGTCCTATAAAGCTCTACAAACTTACTATATAAAACAGAACCCCAGTAGTCTCTTTGCTTTAAAGTGAGAACATACAAATACATACCATAAGCAAACAAATAGATCATTAACCTTTCTTTTGACATTGACCTTCAGGTCTTGTTTACTTTCCTGATCATAAAGTAAAAGTTAGAATGGGCTCCCACTCATAAAACAAATAGTTCAAAATCCAATGTGAATTTTGCTAGAAATCCTCTTCAATAGGAAAAATGTTAAGATTCTATTTGATATATCAAAATAAATGTTTAAATATATTGACTTTCTTTGGCTTTGCTTCCTTTCTTTTGTATGGTTTAATTGCAGGCCTTTAACACATGGGGTTACTCTTTGTTTTAGGCTTGGGTCGAGAGAGAGAGAACTTGAAAATTTTCTGATGTGAATGTCACTGAACAAACTTTCTGCAATAATTAATTCAATTTCAGCTATTCAGTTTAACAATACTTATTGAATAGTTACTATGTAATTGTTCTTTTGCCAAAAGAAGAAAATGATGAGAGAAATGCTAATTTCTCCAAGAAAAAAAAAGCTATTAAAGCCATTATTTATTGAATACTTAAAAAGCCAGCATAGCTCTGGCTGGTGGCACAATGGATAAGGCACTGACCTTTGTAACCCAAAGGTCACTGGTTCAATTCCCAGCCAGGGCACATAACCAGGTTGCAGCCAGGTCTGCAGCCAAGTCCATAGCTGAAGGCAGGTGAAAAGCAACTGTACATTAATGTCTCTCTCCCTCCCTGCCTCTCTTCCTTCCCCAGCTTCTAAATATAATAAATACAATATTTTTTTAAATAAAAATAAAAAAATTTTAATTTAAAAAGCCAGCATACTTTAAACATGGGTACAGATATTTTTACTGTTTGAGCAAGTAAAGCTGGAGTTCCTCACAATCAAGTGACTTTTATGAAGGTACCAGGCTGAAGTGGACACAGCCAAATGTCACCTCATGGCTCTCCCTCCTTGACACCTGTGCTCTGCATGACTCCGCCTCTATAATATCAATACATTTATTATATTAAAAAAAGGAAATTAGGACATACCTACATACAAAATAAAGTAGAATATGACTAGAAGTTTCTACAGCTAAAATTAATATTCAGTAACCAAAGGCATATTTGAGGTGAAAAAATAGGACTAGCATATGTTCTAGTTCTAAGTAGAATCAATTTTATTTAATCTGTACTAAAAATTTTTACATCACTTTTTAAAATTCTACCCACAATCTGGGTTCAATTTTGTTTTCCCATTATAACCAAAGAGTAAATAATTGGGTTTATGTTTAGATTAAATTCACCCAGAAAATTTTTTCATAGTAGTAAGAATATTGTCAAGGGTGTCATGGTTAAGGAGGAAAGCAGGCCCAACAAGACTGTGATTGTTTCTTCATTTGCTTTTAATGTTAGTTCATGCAAAAGGATGCTTTTAGGCCCAAATGGCAAGATTTGAGACTTTTAAAGTTGATATTCTCAGTTTACATTTTTCTGTGGAAAGTTTGCAGTATACCTTTACATACATTTGAATTTTTCATCTCAATTTAAAAGCAAGTGATTTAGCATATCTGCCTTATTGAGCGTTTATGTTTTAATTAAAACTTTCCCATCTGCTCTCTTTTGACTGCTTTTGAAATCACATCCAGCATATAAGAATAACAAAGTTTGTTGCTTGAGGAGACACTACCCTCCTACCTCAATCTCTGGCTCTTCCAGGAAAGCAGTAATGACCCTAGACAACATGAAGGCCACTGGCTCTGTGTTTATCCCTGGCTTCTTTGTTCTCCTGGTTCTGTGATAGATAGATCACTGAATGGTGTAAATTTTTAAAGTCTGTAGGTTTTAGCAAGAACAACTTTTCTTCATTTTTTAAGCAACATGAACTCAACTCTAAGTATGTGACCTAAAATAAAACATTATTTAAAGGAAAATGAGACCACTTCAAGGAAAGAGAACAGTTAAAAAAGACATTCTCTAAAACCATGCACAATTTTCAATGTGAATGCTGACACTTACAGATATTTACTGTTCCATACGTACTCTGCATTTGAAATACGTATTCCAAACAGTATACCTTGAATTGGCATTAAAGCTCCTGTTCACTGGTCATTAAACAAAGCTGCATCTGGGAAGCATAGACTTTCTTTAGACTTGTCTATTTTTCAAGTGCAACATTGCCATCTACAGGATATGAAGTGACAAAATTCTACACTCCTTTCAAAACATGTCTCCAATCAACCCCAGAAATCACTGAGGTTGAAAATGTATGTGTCTAAAATCAGTCCTATCTGATTATCCTGCTAGGCACTGCCATTTTGCAAATTATCTCATAATCTCACAGCTCCCAAAAAGTAACTGAATTAAATAAATAAATAATTTTAAAAATGCATTGGGTCAACTTTGCCACAGCTTGCTTTATCTTTGGTACTGCATTCGGGTTTACTTAAAAGCCCTATTCATGATCAATGTCAAGGAGCTAAGAGAAAAGCAAATATTAGTGTGAGGTGCCTTAGCTGATTACGTTAAGGATTAAGCTTTGCACCTCATACCAAATTCTCTTGAAGTTACCTAGATGCATTTATGTAAACTTCCTCATAGAATTCAAGTAACAAATACAGCAAATAGTCTTTAATACATTTCAAATAACAAATAAAAAAACCCTCTTTCTCCAAGTACAAGGAGACAACTGAAATGAAGTTCACTTTAATGTGTCTAATAATCTCATCAGACTGCCTAACTAACATTCAGAGGATATAGCAAAGGGGAAACTCTTAGCTAGTTTTACAAATAAAGAAACCGGGATCTAAGGTGTTGACCTTGAACAGTTTAGTTCATGGTCAGGCTGTTTTATTTTTAAAGGAAAACGATGAAAGAGAAAGAGGAAAGGGAGAAACAGCATAACTCATTTGCTCTATTTTGACAGACTAAAATACAAGCTAGGAAAAATGTAAAATATACAAATGGTAATAAGATGCTATTTTTGACTGCTCAGTGTGACCTCAGTTCAGTTGAAAATGAAATTACAATATTTATTATAAAAAGCTTGAATGTTTCAGGAAAAGCTATTACAATTTCTTAGTATATTTTTAATCTGCTTTCCTGGAGATATTTAATACTAGGATGTATAATTAGTGCACTCTAATTCTTTAATCATGGCCTGTCTAGAGACTATGGAATGGACATGATAGCATCTATATTACCCTATTTTCTTGTGATTTTTTAAACTAAATTCCAGAATTAAAAATGGGAATAATATAAATATATCCCAATATAAAACAATCATATAAAAGTGTATAAAATTAAGTCTATTGTGTTACCACAATGCTAACTAGAAATAGCCACTAAGCAACACTGCTTTAGTGCTGAAAAGAAAGCCACCTTAAAATGAGAAAACAGTTTGAAAAAACTCAGTACCATGTTTTCATTTCAAATGTTTACAGATTTCATCACATATTCAGCATATCCCCTGGGTCCATGGATCAAGTTTAAATCAAAAGTTTAAAGAAGAAATCCTAGCCATAAAAACAAACTCATTTTATCTCTAGTCCACCTACATGCAGTCACCAAGCAAGGAATGGAATATTTACATGAACTAAATGAGTCACTGATCCAAAGGCAATTAGGTGAATAAGGGACCAAACGTTGGCTGATGCCAGCATGACAACCACCTGTGAAAAATAATTTATAGATCTTCCACTGCCACAATGTACAAATGACACCTCTTTTGTGGAAACTGCTTTCCTCAGAACACCCAATAACACCCAACATTGCCAATTCCATTGGAAAATTCGCAGACTTTGTCTTCACTGGACTCCAGAGCACTTGACATGATGTTTTTTTCCTTCCTGAAATAGTGTTTCTACTTAGCTTCCAGAAAACAGTGTACTCTTAGTTCTTACTTCCAAGACCCTGGCCACTTCTCTCTGCCTCCTTTTCTGCACCCTCTTTCTTATTCTGTTCTCTGAATGCAAGTTTGGTCTCAGTGATCAGTCTTTGAGTCTCTTTTCATTTCTAACCATACTGCATATTCAGGTTATGTCATCCACCCCATGCTGTCAACATTATCTTTATGCTGATAGCCCTCCAATGTATATAACCAGCCCCAAACCATCCCTCCACTCTAGATGCCTATATCCAACTACCTACTTAACATCTCCATTTTCATATCCAATGAAGACTCTCATACTTGATCTATTTAGAACAGAATTTTTTGTTCTTCGGGACCCCCATGCCCCTCCTTTTTTTAGGGTTTCCCATCACAGCCAACAATACCTCTTAGGTACGTAATATATATTTATTGAACTTGTTTGTAATTAATTAACATAAAAAGAATACTAGTGAGATATTGAGATGTATGGTTAGGGAAATTATCCTATTAATAGAAAATGTAATCAGAATTTCCTCATAGAACAACAGAGTTCGGATGAAGAAGGTGATTAAAAAAAGAACACTTGCCATCCACCTTTCACCTACTTCACATGACACTTACCTAGCACCCTAGACTTAATAAACACTTAACTTAGAATTATTTAGGGAAGTTTTCATTCCTAAAATACCTTTGTACTCTACACTCTACCCTCTTGAATTCAAAACCAGAAAGAAAGGCTCTCCCAATATATGTTGCTAACCATGTCCAATGTGGTAAAAGATTGATTTCTTCCCTACTACTGACTCAACAAATGAAGGCAGCAACAAGTCACTGGGAATTAGATTTACAACCTAGTGAGGCAGAGAGGTGGGCTGCCAGTCATGGCTTACTTGGGAGGAGTGTGTATGAATGATCACATCTGATCTTTAAAAGGGTTAAAAGGAGATAAGAAACATATCAATCCATCTCTCTTCTTTTGCAAAAACTCATTCAAAATTCAACCCAAAAGTCACTTTGTCCACCTCAATCTTTTGGTCTTCACCAATTCTCAAACAAGTCTTGTAAAATGTATTTTCACAAAGTAGCTCTGCAAAAAAAGGGGAGTTCTTCGAGGTTAAAACCTGAGAAAATCTGTGAAGTGTACTCCCCTTTGGGAGAACCTCTGAGTACAGAAACATCTTACAGTTTCTGAGACTTCCTTTGAAAAGAAAGAACACTTAATTTTGTTTAGCCTGAAGTTTATTTGTCCACAGCCATCCCTTTCCACAGCACCTACTAACATTAACATTCTTCAAAGCTATTTCTGGGAACACACCTTGGGAAACTACAAAACGCTAATTCAGAAAATTTGGAATTAAATGGTAAATTGGTGGACATTTCAGATTTTCACCCTATTAAATTGGAAAACATCTTTTAAAACCTACTAAGCAAAGTCTCTGTTTCATTCTACCTACGTATTTGAAAATGTGCAGAAGTAACCTCTGAGTTTCCTTCAGTTCTACAAATTTTTAAGAACTTTATACCCGTGTTTAATATATTTAGAGAGTACATCTTTATAAATTTTTCCCCTCAGAGTCATTTTTCCTGTCTCAAAGGATAGCACTTGTTTGCAGTTGAATAGTGTTTTGTTTTATTTTTAATTTAATGGGATGACATTGGTTAATATAACTATATAGGGTTTAGGTATACAATTCTACAATACATCATCTATATATTGTATTGTGTGTTCTTCACCCCAAGTCTCCTTTTAGCACTATTTATCCTTTCTTTACCATCTTCTACTTCTCCCCAACCCACTTTCCCTCTGGTAATCATCATATACGGAAGAGAAAAAGGCAATGGGACTCTGGAGGCAGATATTGGATTGATGCAACCACAAGCCAAGAAATGCTGGCTTCCATCAGAAGCTGGAAGAGACAAGGAGCAATCTCTCCTAGAGCCTCTGGAAAGAGTGTAGTCCTGCAAACATATTGATTCTGGCATCCAGAATGTTGAAAGAATAAGTTCTATTGTTTAATGCCAAAAGAAAAAAATGACGGGGTGGGAAATTATGGAAATAAATGGTCATTTCATAAGCTAAGAAAAGACTTTAGAAAGATCAGATCCAATTATTCCAATGAAACTGTTTTAACAAATGTCAAGACACTGAACTATTCCTGATATTTTTTAACAATGAAAATGTAGATATATCTACATAATTTTGGTATTGGCTGCCTTCTAAACATATTCCTGTTCATATCTAGCTTTATCTATGTGAAATGAGAAATGGAGCTATAGAAATTCAGAAAATTACATATTTCACATTAGCAGACACACATCTTTAAGCCCAGTTCAGGGTACACTGAGCTATACTTTATTCTAGACATACTGTATATGCGTAATGGTAGAGGAGGAATTTCAGAGAAGTAGGATGGGTATATCATCTCCATTTCTGCCTTTCTTCAATAAGCCTGTTTTGAAAGACAGGTATCATCAACATATTGCTAGGTGCTTAAGAGTGAACTTTGTCAGAGCCTTGTAAAAGGGAGAGAGGGCTCACTAGAGCTGAAGTTAGAAAATAATATATATAATTAACTAATAAGGAGGCCACAGCCAGACTCTTGCTGCAGAAGCAATGAATGCAAGCAGAGCTTTGACAGAACTGTTTGGTGATGTCTCAAAAGGACTTCTCTTTTTCTTGCACCAGCTACACAAGTTGTTTTAGACCCCATCAGAGGCATTAAGGACTCCCAATGTGAAGCACCTGCTCAGGTCACCAGTAAGCAGGGACCCAAGAGTCAGAAAGGTTAAGAATTTGATATCTGATATGTTTTCTGAACATCACAGTAGTTAACATGGAGGAAGGCGGCAAAGAAGTTTAAAGACATAGCTACCTAGTACTATATGAGGTCTGTCCCAAAAGTATGCAGCCAATGTCAATATAATTAAAACATTATATGGCTTGATATTTTGGGGACAGACCTTGTATATGTCTATATAGGTATGTAAACATAAATACAAAATACTTAAATTCAGAGAGAAAGCTAGATGTGAAAGACAGAGATTTAAAGGAGGTGAGAGGAGATATCATCCTATTTTCAATTCAATTCCTGAGGATATTTAATGTTTTCAGTCACTCTACATAGATGCCACTGATACCACTTAGCAACCCGTTTTTCTGTGGTCCACCATTGACCTCTCTTACTTTTCTCCTTTATTAAAATAAAATTATCTCAACTCTCATGTAAAAGTGCTACCATTATTCATTTCTATAAAACTCTTAGAGAGTAGTTCATAAAACTACTAATATACATGTATTTGTAATATATGTGTGACTTAAATCATACATATTCTTTTATTCAGAAACATATTTTAAGGGCTAAGCATAAGTTTCCTATTATAAACTGAAAGGTTTAATGATAACAAATGGTCCTCACAGCATAGTTTATAGATGTAGAAACTAAAAACCAAGCTATATGTCCAATAAAGAACTGTTTTTGGTAACTCTTATTATATACAAAAACTGAATACTACAAAGCAGTATCACTTAGATTCCATTTAGGAAACCAAAATCTCCCCCGGGGTATAACACAGAAAGTCTGTGCCAACAAATTGCTGGGAGAAGCAGGTAAGTCAGGGAGCCACTACTTGGACCACTAGCTCCAAGGTCATACCACCCAGGCTAGAAACTAGGACTCGGAACACTAGGTGCTGTTGCTGCCTACACATCCCTAAAGACGGCAATTACCCACTGGCATACGACATCTGACCACAGTAAACATACTCAACTGACTTGCTACAGGCCACCACAGCAGCAAGGAAATGGCCTTTGCCTCCCTTCTGTCACCAGAATTGCATGTGAGTACATTTTGTTGGTAGAATCTAAACTATACCTAGATCCCTAAAGGAAGGAAGCCTGGGCAGGTAGCATTTAGCTTACCAGCCCCTGCAGTACAGAGAACATAGAAAACAGTAAGTATTGATAGACAACTTTTAAAACTAAAGTTCTTCAGAATTGTTTTGTAGAAGACACACTGCTGACAGTCAAGAAAAAACATTCAGAAGACAAAACTATGGAGACAACAAAAGATCAGAGGTGGTGGCAGAGTGGTGGAGAACATGAATAGGCAGAGTACAGAGGATTTTTAGGAGAGTGAAAACACTCTGAATCATGCTATAATGATGAATATATGGCATTATATTGTGTCCAAACTTACAGAATGTACAACAGCAAGAGTGAACCTTAATATAAACTATTGACTCTAAGTGAGTATAATGTATTCATGTAGGCTCTTTCTTGGTAAAAAATGTACCATTCTATTAAGTGATGCTATTAAACAGGGAAGGCTATGCATGTGTGCAGGTGGGACATCCATGGGAAATCTCTGTAACTTCCTCTCAATTTCCCTATAAACCTAAAACTGCTCTAAAAAAATAAAGTCTTTAAAACAGAGAGATAGAGAAAAGGAACTAAACATTACAAAATTTTTAAAAAAACAAAATTCCAGTTATATTGACCTAGCAAAATCATGTTTCAAAGCAGAATGTAATAGCAAGATCCATTTAATCCTATTATTAGGGGAAATCAAAAAAGCCACTGCTTTAGACATTCTTAGTACATAATTAACCATATACTTATTTTGATTTAAATTAAAAGAGTGATCATGGCAGAAAAGGTGAAGGAAAAATTAAATTTGCTTTGTGTTCAACTTTTCCTTTTCATACTTATAATAAAAGGGAAAAGTTGAGCCTACTATTCTATCAATTTAAGAACAAACTAAAACACTATAATTTGGCTCACTCATTTATTTGTTCATTCAATACTTACTGCTAGCTTACCAGGGGCAAGATATTTTCAAATACATTTGACAATTATGCTTCCATTATGTTGATTTCCATTTTGACTAAAAGGGTATAATCTTTTTTACTGCAAGGATATAATCCACCAGTTATGTGAAATAAGGTAACAGATATTTCAAATATGCATTAATTTTTATATTTTTTCATGAAGAGCTTAGCAGAGACTCTTATGAAATAAAATAATTGCAAAGAAATTCCATAAATGAGGTGCTAAATAGAAATTTATAAAAGAGGAAAACCTTGGGAATCAGAATATAAAAAAAAAATATGAGGTAACTAGAAACCACTGAAAAGTGCTTAAAATATTAAAAGGCTGTGGTTATGTGCATTTTATTCTGTGACTTATTGAAGTCATTTACTATATATGACTTATGGAGAGGTTGCTCTCTCATGAAGGGTATGCTGGAGGGCTTACATTCTTGATATGTTAAGAATTCTCAGTTCCAACAGAGGGAGTGAGAGAGAAAAGAAAAAGAATGGGAGAAATTATTTACCCACAGGTAGGGTGGCCATACAAACTGGTTTGCCTGGAACTGTGCACTTTATACCGTTAGTTCTGTGTCACTATTAATGGTGCCCCTTTTTACTTTAAAAGGCATTCTAATGCGAGAGATAAATTATATGGTTACTCTATTTAGTGAGGAGTAAAAAACTGGGATTATAGATAACATTAAATTAATGGCATATTTAATCAGACAAGAAGGGAGTAAAAAATTTAAAGAGGATAGGACTCACTGAAATTGAGTCAGTTCCCAGAAGAAAAGCATTGTAAAACTACAAATGGAACGATCCAATACAAAATAGGCAAGGTTCAACTTACAGTCCTTCTCCAAATAACATTAAATTTTATCTCCTCACATCTTTAATTCTTTGCCAAATCAGCTGGAATTTGAGTATTCTTAGTTTATCATAAATCATTAGGGGGATATCAATAAGTCCTGCTGTTCAACCTCTTCCACAGAGACCTAGACCCAATTTTTCTAAGACAAGGAGTTAACTGCATCTGGCCATTAGTATTTATAGATTTAGTGTTCTTAAAATCACTTCTCTCTTGGGTCTCCCTAAAACCAGGGTTTCCTGCCTCACTTCTCTTTCCCTTTTCATAGACCTTGCTAGTCTACCTAATCTTTAAATGTTATCCATCTCAAATGCATATATTATATTTTGGGGAACATTGAGTAAATCTGAGTACAAATTAGGCATCACATTAGTGAGTTGTTGTTAGTTGTGTATAATAATGAATTATGGTTATGCAGAATAATTTCTGTCATTGTAGGAGATGCCTATTGCAATACTTAGGGGCAAAGTGTCTTAATACTTACAGCCTATTTTGAAGTAGTTTAGAGAGTATATATATTGATAGACATAGATACAAATATACATGTAGATGCAGTATAGAGAAAAAATATGGCAAAATGTTTACAATTGCTAAATCCAAGTAGGGAATGTATGACTGTTCATTGTACTATGTAGTATACTAAGTTTTGTATGTTTTAAATTATTTTATAATATAAAGTAGAAAAAGTTTTACAACATTTTTCAGTGATCTTTTCAAGCTCTAAACCCCATCTTCAAATCCCCTACAACTTTTCAACCCTTGTCAATACTTTTTTTCATACTCTTTCTAGGTTACTTCATTAATTTTAAATACCATCTAAATATAATTTATTTCCCCCAAATAATCTTTGGCTCAGATCTCACCTTCAAGTTCCTAAATAGATAATATAGCCAGTTAGATATTCCACCTAGATATCCCACATGCATCTCAAATTTAACAGATGTAAAACTTAAGTCTTGATTCCTACCACCCAATAGATCTAATAATTTCTCAGCATTTTTACCTAAACATTTAACACCTTTTGTACAGCCAAGAGCTTAAGTCAGAAATGCGTTATTTTTGATTTGCACATCTCCTTCTCCCTCTTCCTCCCTCTCATCTCCTCTCTCTAAAAATAAATAAATAAAATCTATAAATAAATAAATAAATAAATCTAACATTTAAGTCCTCTGATTAAAATGAAATGACTTCTCATTTCACTGACAGCAAAACCCATGCTCCTTCCCCTGTAAGGTCCAAGTTCATCTAGACCTGACCACCTCTTCCCTTTCACCTTGAATGTCTCTCCACCCTTATTCATTGCTCTCCTCATACAGCTTTCTTGCTCTGCTAATAGTGTTGGACCATTGTCTCCTCAGAAGCTGTGTCCATACTCTTTCATCTGTTTGGCATTCACTTGACACTTACTTCTTTAACAAGTCACCACACAGCATTTCCTATGTGTCTGGGATCTTTTTAAAAGATCTTTAAGAATATGAATTCCTTTAATACTACAACAATTTTATGAGGTGAGTTCTCTTAGTTCCTTTTATAAATGAAGAAGATAAAGCAGAACAAAGTGGAATGATATGAACAATTTTATATAGATAATACTATAGACTGAATTGCATTGTCTCCCCTACAAATTTGCATATGGAAGCCCTAACTTCCAACATAATGGTGTTTGGAATTGGGGCCTTTGGGAAGTAATTAGGTTAAGATATGGTCATGGGGGTGGGCATTGGGAATAGTATCATAGGTTTTTAAGAAGAGAGAGAGTGAAAAAATTATCTCTCTTTCTCTACTATATGAGCCCACAGAGAAGTGGCCATCTGCAAGCAGGAAGTAGAGCTCTCTCTGGGACCTGAATCAGCTGGTACCTTAATCTTGGATTTCCCAGCCTCTGGAGCTATGAGAAATAAATGACTATTGTTTAAGCCACCAAGTCTATGGTATTTTGCTATGGGAGCCCGAGCAGACTAATACACATCACAATTGATAAAACTACATTTTGAACCCATACTATTTTGAAGTAACTGTACAATGTCAGGTATTCTCCAGGACCTTTGTATCTTAACTTAAATATTACTTCTTTACAAAAAGTCTTCTCTGAGTATTCTGTCTAAATCATAACATCTTAGTGTTTCCTTCTTTTACTTTTCTCAAAGTATCATGCATATCATTTTATTGTAGTTGCTCATTTACCTTTTTGCTTATCCTCTATGTGACAGATGGCTAATGAGAATACAATGATGCAAAAGCAGACCTTGTCCCTGCTTACATAGAGCTTAGAGTCTAAATTAATCTCATTTCTGTGATTTCATATCAATACCAGGATCATATTTCATATTCAAACATCAATGTAGAAGGAATACAAGATAAAGAGTTAAGACCAGATGATATTGGAACAAATCAGAAGACATGCTGAATATAAGGCAAGAAACTAGAATTGCTGATCTACATAGGCTCATGATGAGGCTAAAGAAACAGGAGCAGAAAAAGCAAGACAAGCTGCTAGTGGAGAGTCTCTGATAAGAACTTTCCTCCCTCCCTTAGAAAAGGGTTCTCATTCTTTAAGGATCTATACATTTCAGGCAGACCCTGAGGCAGATCTTATACAGGAAGAGAATGATTGCTGAACAGGTGGATGCCCCCAGAAAACAGAATGGACCATGGTGGAAATTGAGATCTTGTCCCCATCTTTAAAAGCTATGACATCAATATTCTAATTATATCAGTCTACTAGTTACTCCCCTTCATTTAAGAAAAATGAAGCTCACCCAACAACTATAGGTTGGCTGTGTGAGTCAGTGATTAAACATGCCCTGTCTAAGATAGGGTCTGTTATTTTTAAGAGGGTAAAAAATTAATTAAAAGCAGCTCTAGTATACAATCTCAAAGTTAGCCCACAAACTGCCCTGATATGTAAGCCTTTCAGCAGATGAGGAAAGGATATGAATATCTTATAGTTTGAGCTTGAACAAATAGATTATCCAGCCTCAAGAGCCTCAAACCCTTGTGAATACTGACTATATGCCAAGCACTAACAATGCGGAGATAAACAAAATAGAACATGATATTGTTATGATAGATCTTACATCCTAGTAAGAGTTAGTAAATAAGAAAAAAATTAACTTACTGATTAAAAACTATTTCTGATAATGATAGCATTGTAAAGAAAATAAAACAGGATCATATCAAGCAGAATGGAACCAGAGACATGAAAACAAGGAACAGACTGACTGTGACTGGAGGAGTGGGAGGAGGGGAAGGAGGAAGAAAGAAGGCAAAGAATTTAGTCAAGGAACGGGTATGAATGACTCATGGATATGGACAATGAGGTAGGGACTGACTGGGGGAGAGGGAATAGGGCAGGTGGGGAGGGCAGAGCAATGAGGGGAAAATGGGACAACAACAACAATAAATGAATTTTTTTTGATTGGTCATGTGATAACAGAGTGACTTAGTGTTCTGAGGACTGCTAATTGTCAAAAGAATGCATTCTACTTCTAAAAAAGTAGAGTTGTACTGAGTGCATGGTGACCCAACTAACTATATTTCCCAGCCCCCTTGCAGCAAGTGTGGCCATATGACTATGTCCTCACTGATGAAAATGATGTGTTCTACTTTTGGTTCTGGGCCTTAACATACTGAGCATCCCTCATCCAGGTTCCTTTTTCCTTTTCATTGGCTAGAAACCAAATATAGTGACAGCCCAACTTTAATTATTCAGATTATGGCAATTCTATGAGCACGACAGAACAGTAAGATAGGAGGATCCTGGACACATGCATTACCTCATAGAGTTTTCCCATAACCCGAACAAACACATCAATACTATTACGTGGAAAATAAGTAAACATCATCATGGGCCCTTTTTTAAGTAGCAGCTTAGCTTCCCCAAACTCAGTAATAAAGGTTTGAGACAAAAACAACTAGGTTGACTATAAGAGATGACATTTAGGACACGAGGCCTAAGCAACAGGAAGGAGTTAGCCATGTGAATAGGAAGAGCATTAATAACATGTCAGAAAGAACCTAGCAAATCTTATTCAGGGCCATGGCAAGCCTCAGCTACTATATTAACAATGGAATTGTAGGTACTGGTAAACCTTTGGCAGAAGGCTAAGTGCTAGATAATGGAGAGTCTGGAAAGGTTGAAGGTGAAGAACATAAAGTAAGCCCAATCTCAGGTCAGACCTAAGATGAGGACCAGAATCTGATCATCTTGGGGTCTTCTATCAGTAATATCTATCTTCTATAAGTTAAAAGGTCAAAAGCAAGTGGATATTAGGGCAAATTAAGTAGCAGGATACATAGCAAAGTAGCTGGTCGGACATTGAGTGATCATATGAGCCAGAAATTTTTGTAATTTAGCCACTTAACATAAGCTCTTTTTCTTAAGATGCTGTATTCATTGTATGTGATGGTTTCTGCCAGAATGATGTACCTAGACCTTTTCTTATTCCCCTGAGTAATAATGTATTGCTGTATTTTTGCATTAACAAGTGTTAAGAACTGTTTCTTTGTCTTGTTATTCAAGTAACATTCATTGACCTACACATAGTGGTCTGTATGTGACTGAGATTTCAAGCAGATTCTCAAACATATACGCACTAAGATAGGAAAAGGGAGTGTTTTAATGCAAGAGATAATGTTAGCTTCTAATGATTTTTTAAACATCCTTAATGAAAATCATTTTCTGAAAAGTTCTAAAATGCTTAAAGAATGTTAGATACAAGCAGGAATGCAAAGGCCTATGAAAATAATGAAGACACGATCCAAAGCAGCAGATGAGGCAGAATAAAGCAAGCAGGAGGCCACATCAGAGATGGCAGAAGTTGAAAAAGTTTGTAGCTGAGTCTAATTTTATGTTTCTTTTTGGGGCATAAAACTACGGCGACTAACACAGAACCTGCAGGCAGAAATAAGTGGAAACACTAGGCAGGTGTGTAGAACAAAGAGCTTGCTCATTGTTTTTTATTCTTCTTTCAGTGGAGGTGGAGATCATATTTGTTCATTGCAGCACCATTTTTTAAGTAAAGGCCAACAGGCTTAACGTTACCCATATGTCATGCAAGGCTGTAAATATTCTTGCTCTGTTATCATTTTTCATGTTCTATAAGAGTAGAGGAAAAAATTTTCATTAGGTAGTCAGAAAGTTCTATAAAATGCGTAGACATTTCATTTGAAGTGGTGTTGTTCTGCCTATAGCAAGAGTCTCCAGGTGTAGCAGGTGTGACATCTGATCCTTCTTGCAGCCCATCGGGATGCAGCTGAAGAAGGTCCAAGGAAACACCCTGTGGCTCTGCTCTCCCACAGAGTGAAAGAGGAAAGGTGGTTCCAGTTCCATGGTGAGGCTATGTTGCTTTCTCCTGGGCTGTCATCTCCCTCCTCCAATGAAAGCCCTTCAAAGCCTCCTCATTTCACCTGAGGATTTAGTAAAAAACACTCCAGAATATGGTATAGAAAACACTTTATCCCTACCCTTCATTTCCAGCCACATCTTCCCATGTGGTCACCTCACATTTTTGAATTCTGGTCTCATGGAACTACTTGGAAATTCTTAGTAAGCAATTTCTCTCCCCTGCCCCCCATCTCCCTCTCTCATCCTTGCTCCTTAAGCTGCCCTTCTCTTGCCCCAGTGAACTCTCCTAGTCATTCTGTACTTCTCAACCAATCTCTCACATCCCTCTCAGAGGCAGCCGCTGCACCCTGGTTCGTCTGAAGGAGTAGCCGTGACGTGGTCTCAGCACTGCTATGACATGTGATGTCTGTGCCAGAACTGCTTCCTCTCCAGCACCTTGAGGGTAGGCCTGCAGCTCATCCGCATTGACCCATGAGCATCTAGCCCAATGTTTGGTATAAATCAGGCAAACAAGAAGTATTTGCTCAGAAAATAGGTTCGATTTCAAAAATAAAGTCAATTAAAATCATTTTTCAGGTAAAAAAAAAAACTAAAGAATCTCAAATCCAATTTCTAAGTGCTATTTCTCAGTACGTCCAGCTATTGTGGCTCCTGATTCATACCTCACTTCACCTTCTTGCTTATTTTTATACTTGTTTTTAAATGGCAACCATATGGTTCCAGGAAAACTAAAATTTGTATTGTCTGTTTATTCAACTTTAGTTAAGTAACTCACTTCATCAACCATGTGTTCCATTTTTAGTTTTTTGAGGAAATTCCATGCCATTTTCCACAGTGGCTGCACCAGTCTACAGCCCCACCAGTCTGCAGTCCCACCAACAGGGTTCCCTTTTCCCCACATCCTTGCCAACACTTGTTGTTTGTGGATTTGTTAATGATGGCCATTCCGACAGGAGTGAGGTGATCTCTCATTGTGGTTTTAATTTGCATAAAATGGAGTAAAAACCCATCTATTCAATATATGGCATTGGTAGATTTGGACAGGTACATGCAAAAAAAAAAAAAAAAAAAAATGAAACTAGACCACCAACTTACACCGTACACCAGAATAAACTCAAGATGGATAAAAGACTTAAATATAAGTTGTGACACCATAAAAGTCCTAGAAGAAAACATAGGCAAGTAAAATTTCAGAATCCCACACAGTAATATTTTCACCAATATATGTCCAAAGCAAAGGATATAAAGGAAATAATAAACAAATGGGCTTACATCAAATTAAAAAGCTTCTGTACAGCTAAAGAAAACATCAGCAAAATGAAAAGGGAACCAACCATATAGGAAAACATATTTGCCAATGACACTTTGGACAAGGATTTGATCTCCAATATCTATAAAGAACTTGTATGACTCAACACCAGGAAGACAATCCAATTTTAAAATGGGCAATGACCTGGACAGATGCTTCTCCAAGTAGGGCATACAAAGGGCCCATAGGCATATGAAAAGATGCTCAACCTCACTAGAGTATTATGCTAAGTGAAATAAGCCAGGCAGTAAAAAAAGCAAATACCACATGATCTCACCTATAAGTGGAACCTAAGGAACTAGAATAAACAAATGAGCAAAATAGAACCAGTGACATGAAAACAAGGAACAGACGGACAGGAACCAGAGGGGAGAGGGGAGGGGGATAATGAGGGAGAGAAGAAGAAAGGTCTAATCAGAGAAAAAGTATAAAGGACACATGGTTATGAATAGCAGGTGGGGATTGACTGTGGAAATGGGTTGGGCAGGACAGAGGAGGGCAATGGATAACTGTAATTGAACAACAATAAAAACATCACTCACTTGATATAAATAGCAAATATTAAGGCACAAACTGTGTAAGTTTCTAGGAAGATCATGAGAACTTTCAAGAAACAACCATGTAACTCTGAAGACAAGGACAGAAATAGACATTGTTTAAGTCTTGTGACTCAGAAAGGGTTAGCCTCGCTTATTTAATACTAGTGATTTGGTTGACTCAAAGCTGTAAGATTAAGTAACTAAGTACTAAAAGACATCTATCTGTCCATCAGGTTTTCTTTTAGGTAAACTTGACTCAATTCATTTATAAGCATGTTTTATATCTTATTTGTGGAGAAGCTAAAGAAAGGGGCCTCTAGCTGAGTCTAGATAGACCAGAAGCCACCATGACAATTCCTATCTCACATGTTTCCTAAAAGAATTTCTGTGCTTTATTCTGCTTCTTTTGCATCTAATAGAAAGTGATTTATTTTTAAAAGGAAGAAACAGGCATGAAATAAAGCTGGTTATAAGTTTCACCAAACTCAAGATGTGCTATTTTTAAATAATTCTCCTTACATAACAGGAAGCTAGTCCTTAATCTTTCTTTCATTCATTTAATAGTCGCTCATGAAACACCTTCTCTGTTCAAGGCACTGAGCAATCTAAACAACAAGTATGGTCTTCTCAAGATGTTCCAAGAATGTTATATACATTCTTTAAAGTAACAACTGAGTAGGTGGTAAGTACCAGGAGAGGAGTATGACTTTAATATTATCTACAGATGATTTTAGCTTTTAACAGCCTACATCTGTGTATTTTGCTGACATTAATATACATATTTTTCCTTCCCAGTGAGGTAGGTATGTTGAAAGCAAGGAACTCACGGTGCTTTTCTGCAATACATAGCATTATTTCTCCCAATTTACCATGGCTCATGATAATACATGCATTTTGCATTATGATTCGATTATACATATAAACCTATATACCTATATGTACACCTGAAACAAATGTTTCACAAAAAACTCTACCTAACATTACTACCATCAGTATGTTCTGATGTATTCTATTTTGTAATATTCTATTGTGGTCCATATCATTTTATTGAAAAACCATATGCTGGTCATACCACAAATGAACCACAACACATGATTTGGAAAAACTTTCTTTAAGAATGTGTAAAGTATTAGCAAAACATGTGCAATGATACTTGGTGAAAAGCACATTACTCAAGAGTAACATAAAATAAGGATTAGAGTCCTGGCTGTTGGTTCAGTAGATAAACACTGGCCTGTAAACCCAAAGGTCACTGGTTTGATTCCCAGTCAGGGCACATAACCAGGCTGCAAGCCAGGCCTCAACCAGGTCTGTAGCTGGAGGCAGGTTAAAGGCCATACATTGATGGTTCTCTCCTTATCTTCCTCCCTCCCTGCCCTTCCCTCTAAAAATAATGAATAAAATTATTTTTAAAAAATAAGGATTAGAAACCGGGTCTGCAATGCAACAGATCTGGATTTAAGTTTAAGTTGCACCAATCATTGACTATGTTACCCTGAACATGTTATTCAACTTCTTTAAGCCTCAATGTCTTCATACTGAAAATCATGAAAATAACAGTATCTACCTATTGATAGAATAGAAGAGATAATGCATGGTTAAGTATTTATCACAATGCAACGCATACAATACATAATAAATGTTAAATTCTAAAAAAAAAAAAAAAAAAAATGTGTATCCAAAGGAATGAAAACAAGACTTGACAGGAAAATTAAAACTAATTTGGCATTTAAGCATCTTTAACAACATATTGGGGAGGGGGATACATCAAGTGAAGCTTTCATAAATTGAGTAAACATACATTTCGTAGGCTGGGAGATATTTGAATGAGTTGCCAAGGTAGACCCTTTTCTGGTGAGCTATAGAAGAGAATAGCAACCAATTTCTTTAATGTGGCTTAAATATGATTTTTAAAAAGAGGTGGTGGGGAAAACTGAAATAGATAATATTTATTTTTGAGGTTTCTATATGTCTTATGATATTATAGAAGTTTGATAAATCAAGAATGGAGAGCTGGAACAAGGCTGACACCTGTATGCTACATGTGGGGCTAATTTAAATAGCACAGGCATCTGGCATGCTGGTCTGGATTATGGCCACTGTCTACTTTGCCATCTGTGCCATCTTGGCTGCCTAGATTTACCCCAGACAAAATATAGGGCAGCCTCTCTGTGACAGTTTGGGATCTGTCACAGCATTCTAGGGCTCTGAAGGTTGCTTCTGAAACGTGCTTCCTCCAGCTACACAAAAGGAATCATTGACTCTTGTCAACAAACCCAGAGGCTATACACACAGCCATCTACACAGAAAGACTTGCCTGTCCGTTGCTGGGTGTATGAACTATAAAATCGCTTGAGTGCAGTAACAATATTTTCTTGGATTCTGTGGATATTAATGTAGCTGTTTATAAATACTATGGGTCCACAAGCATCGGGGGAAGCCACAGATCATTAATCTTATTTCATCATTTTTCCTCCCTTAAAGAACTCTACTAACCTCAGAGTCAGTTGGTAGAGAGATGGGGGTCCCAGGATGAAGAGTCTTGACTTCTGCAAGACGTTTCTACAGCCTCCAGAAAGCTAGCCCGTGCCCTCACACCTAAGAAGGTGTGGTTGTAGCTCACATCCCCCAAATACTAAGGCAGTTAAGTGGTGAGAGAATAAAGCTCACCCTCTGAGTACATGTGGCAACCTGATACTGGAGCTCGTTATGGAGAGAAACTGATGAGAATGATTCCAGTGAAGTGAGACCCACTTACCCACAAGACTTTGATATGCCTTTGGGCCTGCCCTCAGTGTTGGAGAATAAATGAATGTAAAGAATATAGTTCCACTACCTTTGCTGAATTCAACAGGCAAATGGTAAGGCTCCAGGACAGAGCTTTATAATGTGTAAGTAATCAGAGACAGAGACTATATGTCCGTTCTGCTGGAAAGAGATTCCGGATGCTACTTAAAATATCAGCAGAAACATCAGTCTACCATGTCACCAATAGTTGTTTTTTTTTTCAAAATGTGCAGGCAGTCAGATAAACAAGTCTGTGACTTCCTCCTGCTACTTATAGATTGACAATGTTTACAAATAGCTGTGTTAACATCCTCAGAATCCAAGAAAATGTTCTTATTGCAAAGAAGAGCTTTTATAGTTCGTTCATACACCCAGCAATGGAAAGACAGGTCTTTTTATGCAAATGGCTGTGTGCGTAGCCTCTGGGAGATGACAAGAGCCAATAATTCCTTTCGTGTAGCATGTGGTAGTAGCTAACTCGGTCAGGATATAAAAGAAGTTCAAGCAGATTTTTAACTTACCCCATCTGGGTATTTGCAATGGTAGAACAAAGAGCACCCATGTTCTGTCTCAAAGACCTTTTACCACATTAGCCCTGACTCCTTTTCCATGGACCTGCCTTTTTACCCAGCACTCAACTGGAAGCACACTTTGAACCTGTCACTGTGCCCTGAATGGGCAGGGTTTTGCAGTGTCCTTGAACCTGTGCATGAGCTGGTGAGTGCTTCACTAGAATGACATACGTTGTTCTCTCATCCACCTGAAAGATGCCCACTGATCTTTATCCCCCAACTCAAAGACTACAAAAAAGTCTCACCCTTTTCCACCAGGTGGCATTTATAAACTTCATAAAAATGTATATTCTAGACTTAGAATCTCTTTAAGATAAGGCACCTGTCTCAAGAGATCTGTGCCTCTTTTTTGGCTAACACAGTGCCTGGCATGTGAGAGATAATAATAATAGAATGTCAGATGAACAATTTTTAGGTGAGTATTATTATCTCTTCTTACCAAAAAGAAGGTAGAGGGGACTGAGGAATTTATCAAGGAAAGGGAAAGTGGAGGAATATCTATCTGCCTGAACAACAATGGGGCAATAGGAATCTTAGGGATGATGAGGTCTTTCTATGTTTTTGTTGTAGTTGGACTATGCTCAAAAATGACCACTGTCAGGCAATACAACAATATTATTTTTTGCAAATGTATAGGTGTCCCTAATTATGGCTCTAAAAGGTCTTCCACGGATCTCTTTTTGTCTCCATTCCAGCTTTGCATACAAATACATAATTTTCATCCTGTTTTCAGAGATGTTCAAAACCCAAAAATGATTATCAGCCACTATCCAAATTTTATGATATTTTTCACTTTGGATGTACAATGAAATGTATTCCATTATGTTGAAGATATTAAAGAGAATCAAATAGCTAGGTAAAAGTGTAAAAATAATCAGTTTATCACATGACTCTTCTTAATGTAAAGTTATATCCTTAATGTACTTAACCACAATTTTCATTATAATAACAAACACCTATAAGAAATCAATAAGCATTCATTAAATGATTGTTATGTGTCCAACAATGTCATACCTGCTCTTGGAAAGTTTATGTTCTAATAAGTAACACACAAAAAAAATTATTTAAAAAATGGGAAACAAGAGAATTTACAGTATTCACCAAGTTTGATGGTTCACATATGAATATAGGAGCCAGACTGGGGGCATAATATGGTCAGGGAAGACCCCTCAGAAGACCTTGGAGGGTTTTTTATCTCCCAGTGGTCCTACAGGGTAATATTGTTTTAACTAGGAGACAGTATGATTAATGGATCTGGGACTTAAGTGAGAAGGTCTAAGTTTTAGGCATAGTGTTGCCTCTTAATAGCCATGTAATTTTAGGACACTCACTCACTTATCTCTGTGTCTCAGATTCCCCCTGGTCCCATAAAAATAATATTTCTGCCTGGCCTCTCTTCCTGACATGTTTGTGAGATGCCAACAAGATAAAATAGGTGAAAGCATTTTCCATATTGTAAACCCCTATACCACAGGATGTGAAAACACTACTGAAAGTGGTCAAATACCCATAATACTCTGTGGCACGATATATTATTTTCCTCAGTCTGTTTTGTTCCGTTTTCTTGGCTCTCAGCAAACCAGTCCAAGGTCCTTATGTTCATTGAATAGCATTTCTTGTCAAATTCCTCATACATAAGGTTTTAGAGGCAAGCAGCACGTGAACTGCAAGCTGGCTGCTAGGATTATTTTCAGAAATGGGCAGGGGAAAGAATGCCTTATTCTAGCCCAAAGAGGCCAGGCTTTCTTGTTAAGGACTCTCCTGGAGGTGGAACATTTCAGCATTCACATCATTCATTTTTTTCTTTCAAAGCCTCTCCCCTGAGCCCTCTGCAGCTTGTCTATGGTACACAATTCAGAATCATCCGACCACTTAGGACACTGGGATGTGGAAGCAATAGCAAACGTGTTTGCCATTCAAGAGGGGAAGCATTAGCAAGAATAGCATTTAATATGCTGTGTGCCACCAAGAGCAGGGGCTTAGACTTACTATTGTGGCCTCACTGGTGACACCGCAGTCTGAACAAAAGTGAAATGATGCAGTGAGTTGGGCCCTCATCTGTGCCAAGCAGCAGTTTTATCATCAGTAAGGAAGCCTTAAGTGAACCCCAGGGATGGCATATGTATTGTATTTAGAGGAAGGGGTAAAAATCCATCAAAACTGTGTAATTTAAAAGGTTTTCATGCTGTTTGCAGGAGGCTATAAACAGAGATTCCTTTGTCCCAGTTAAAAGGGAAATGGTTCTAGTAAAGAAAGATGGATTAAAAATACTGGTTACCCATGGAGTCAACTTATGTGATAGAGGAAGACAGATAGGATAATGGCAGTCACCCAGCATGTTAGAGGACCATACCTTATTCTGCATTTGCAGAAAGGCACACTCTTGGAATTCTGAGCTAGACACCCATTCAGATGCATCTTTTTATTGCCTTTGATTACACAGTCTTTTAGTCCCTCCTTGTCAGTTCCCAGGTGTCTCCTATTAGAGGAGAATTATAATCAGTCTTTACACCAGGAACACATAAACTTGAGGCAAGAGAAAGGACAAACAGGATGGGGCCGGTGGTAAGAAGAAAGAGATATATGAGTCAAGATTTCATTATGCAAGTTAGATTTGCACTCCTGTGCCAGGAATAAATAAATGTAAACCAGGATTCCCGACTCTCCTCATCTACAAGTGATTATAACTTCATCCAACCCTACAATCTTGCTGTCTGATCTAGCCTCTATTCTCTGAATTCGTTCTGTTTCCTGCCACCAGGCCTTTGTCTCAGCTAATTTCTCCCAACAGTGATTTTTCTCTTGTCATGATAGCACCGACTGAAATCTTCTTCCTTCACCCAAATTGTATCTTCTCAAAGAGCTTTCTCATATCCTGTAACTTAGAGTTAATCTCATGGGCAAATTGCTTTTAACTTTAGTTTAGCACAAGGTAACACAATGTATGCATGTGGTTTAAACTTGTTATTTGTGGAAATGTTAAAGTGCCCCCTTCTGAATTATGGTCTGTGAGGGCAGGTACCACACCTTTATCATGGCACATGCCCATCAGTGGGCACTCTGTTGGCGTACAATGTGCATGTATTATGCTGGGGTGCAAATGCAGGCAGTATACAGCTTGGAGCCCTGCAATTTTGACCAATCTGTATAAGAGACTAGCTCATACATCTCCATGCTTCTTGAGCCTTTTCAAGAAGGTCTGCTATTCTCCCTGCTCTCACCCAACCTCTGCCCCATCAGCTAACTTTGAGACACAGGGACTCAATCTTGTGAGTTTTATTAATAACTTTTTTTACAGGAATGTCTAACCTAAAATCCATAAAGATATTACAAATACAACTGACTCATTTGAGCCTTCAATTTGTGACCGTGGGAATGTCCACAGCCTTTAAAATTTGACAAAAGCTTTTGTTTACTAGAAGACTCAGAAATGAAGATTATTTTGTTTTGTTTTAAGAGATATACACATATTAACTTATCTTCATAACAATCTTATACGGTGATAGTGTTCCTGCTTTAAGGATAATGCAGTGAGACACAGAGGGTTTTTTAAACTTGCTTAAGTTCTTGCTGCTTATAAATGGTGGAACCAGACCATGAACCTTGAAGATATGGCTTTAGAATTTATGCTTTTAATCACAGCACAAATGAAAGAGTCAATTTCTCTGGTATTCGGATACCAATACAGGAAAAACGAGTTCATTGAAATTGTATATGACATCAAAGCTTAGGTCAAGACCTGGGAATTAAAGACTTCAGATGGCAGATTCAGCAGTTACACCCAGACCCAACTTAATGGATAAATATTGAGTCAGTTTCCAATTACTTCCAATTACATGTAAGATTGAGGGGGTAATTAATTACAAGAATGCTGTGTTTGTTTATTTGGGTACCAGCATGTACTTTGAATATAAATGAAACTTCAGTTGTACAGAAGAAATACTTAAAACCCTTTTCTAATGCTCAAAAATAAGCTAAATTAAAGTTCAAGCTCTTCTCAGTTTTTTTTTTTTTTTTTCTTTGAAAAAAGTTTTCCTGGAAAGATAGTGAATTCTCCTCCAGAATAATGTCATAGATTGGTATGGAATGAGGAAATCATTCTGTTGAGTAAAACAGTCTTTGTGCATTTCTTTAACACCAGTGGGCCACATGATGATGGCCCTCAGGTGGGCCTGAAACACCTCTTCATCAAGAAATGAAAAGTCCTCACAGCCTGTGCTGGGCTGGTCACCTCATGCGGGAATGCTTTTCCATGTTTCAGACTCAAAAACATAATCACACCAAAATTAGCCAATGTCAAATTTCAACTGTGAAGACTGTTATGATGAGGAGTGTTCAGGGTATATAACAGAGGAAAATGAAATAGAATAAGGAGAATATCTCCTAGGGGGAAGATAGGGGTGGGAGATAGGGTTCGCTGAGGAAGCAGCCACAGAGCTAAGTTCTGAAGGAAGAATGAGGAAGCGTGTTCCTGGCAGAACACTGTAGGCAGAGGTCTTTGGGGTGGGCAAGAGGCTAGCACAGGAATTCAGAGAACAAGTCCAGTGCAAACAGAGCACAACAAGCAGGGGGTGGGGGGCACATGATCAGCAAAAGACAGAGAAAGAGCAGAAATCAGATCCTGCAGGAAGCCCTGTAGAACTGAGAATTTTATTCTTTATCCCAAGAGCATTGGAAAGCAATAATCAAATAATCAAATGTATATTTCATGATGATCTCTTGGCTGCAGTAGGGACACAGAGGAAATTGCTGGGTGAGCAGGTGAGACACTTGGATCTGAGGAGTGAATTAATTAGAAGATTAGTATAGTGTCCAGTAGGAAGTGACTTAGACTGGAATGGCTGCCATGAAATGGGGAGCAATGGACTGATGCAAGAAATATTTAAAAGGTAAATGTCTGGGCACTAAAGACAGATTTTAATTTGATCAATAAATATTGGTAGAATGAGTAAAGGGTTGAAAAAGAAAGAGCAATTTGGGGTGATTGCTAAATTCTCTGCATATCTGGGGACATGCAACGCTACCAGGGACTAAGCTTGATGGAACTGGATGCTCTTTCAGAGAGAGAGAAACAGAAAGAGAACTCAGCAATGAGTGCACTATCCTTAATCTGACACAATTTGTGCTCTCTTAGGGGTGTTTTCCATTCATTTTCCAGGTTTGCTCTTGCAGAGGCCTCCCTAAAGCTGCTGGTCTTGTCACCAATGGGAATGGCCTAAGCAGTTGTTGGATAAGAGTCTATTTTTACTTTGTAGGTGAAGCCATAGCTATAGCTCCAGTGACATGTTTGTAGATTCCATTAGCTGTGGTCTCCAGGACCCCTTATATACCTATCCCTGGTAGATCACTCAACATCCCATTTCTAAGCCCGCTAATATACTGAGCAACTGTGTTGCTCAGATTTTTCTTTAAAAAATAAAAGCTATTTATTAGAAACCATCACATCCCTTTTCTTTATCCATATCCTCTCATTATAAATATAACATACATTAATTGGCTTGATAAATACAAAGAAGAAAATCAAAGTTATCTGTAATTCCCCCAATGAGGAAACAAAGAAACGAACACAATTATTTGGAGAAACAATGAATAGTATAGTTAAAAGCTTAGGATTTATAGTTAAAACAATCATTTTGGTCTTTCCTAAAAACACTAGGAAATTAAATAATCATATTTATATTTCAATGTGATTTGTCTGCTATAGTATGGTAGAGAATGAATACATAGGGAAGAAGGTGTTACACTTGGATGTAGAAAAATTAAATAGTAGTCCAAATTCCAGCTCTAACTCTAGTTATTAAGAATCTATGGGAAAATCATTAATAAAGCTGAACTTTGAGTTCCTCACATGTACAGGTGAATGATAATAGTGCTTGTTTGCAAGCTAGCATGTGTAAATTCCTTAGCACAATACCTAGCACACAGTAAGTCTTTAACAAACACCTAGAGATTCTTATTCATATTGAGTACACTACCTTGCATTTTAATAATAAAATGGGGGGTTCATATATAATTTTTAAATTTACTCTTTTTAACATTATTATGCTTTTTCACATGTTACTAATACATGTATAAATATTTCTTAAAAGTGTTATGCGTGATGGCTGAATAATGTTCCACTCTACAGATACACCATACATTTTATAATAATTTCTTTACTATTGATGTTTAAGTTTTTTCAACTTATAATTGTAAAATGTGGTCATGAATATCATGGAACATAAAAATTTTCCACATCTTTAATTAAAATTAAATTGGATCCTCAGTTACAATCACAGGAACTAATGGTATGAAACTTTGGGAACATCTTAGTACATACTCATATCACCAAATTGCTATCCATAAAGGCAATGCAATGTGACATTTTCACCCCCAAGGTTCACATTTACACCAAAATGGGGGTATTTTATTGCCTTACCCTTTCAAGAAATAGCTATTTGAGGGAATTTGCCAGACCAACCATCTGAAGGAAATTGTGACTTGGTTGAGTACCAACTAAATGCCACACTTGACACATCTTATCTAATTATGTTCCCACAAAAACCCTGTGAGGCAGCTAGCATCAGCCCTATTTTACAGCAGGTTGGCTAAAGAGTTGAATTAGGAAAATAAGTCAATACAGCAAGCAGCACCACTGTTCTGTCTGCCTACTGCCCTCCTGCAGCTGTGCCTAAGTGCCTTGATATGCATTCCCACACTTCCCAAGAGTAATTTCCCTATGAGGGATACCACCAAATACCATCACAAGCACAAATGTGTTTCTGAAACTTATCCTGAAATAAGAATATATGTATACATATATGTGTGTATACATATATCCACATATATAGTATATTCTTATGAGTAAGTGAGCAGGCAAAAATGTACAAGTATAGTTTGCAAAGTAAGAAGACATCAGGTGATACTGGGCCATATTACAGAATTTGGATTTTACCTAAATTGCAAAAGAGTGATAACACCAGCTGCAATATATCTCTAGTCTCCTAGCTTTTATCTAGAGATTAGCAGGGGGTCAGGGGACAAGAAACTCTGAAAGAAAATAGTGCCTAAGAATAACATTTCCCCTCCTCCTCATTCTATATAGCAGTTCTTCACCTTGGGACCAGATAGGGAGACTTGATTGTCTTACTGGTTCATTCTATACCAACATCCTGCTAGCACCTATTTAAAACTAGTCCATCTGTGGAGTCTTTGAAAGAAAACTTTTCTTTTAAAACTGCTTCATACACTGTTTCAAAGTGGCTTAACTTTCTGACATTTTTATTAACAGCTGCATAATTTTTAGATAGCATATCCCTGCTAACAAAACTCCTTTCCAAACTTGGCCCCCCAAACAAACTACATCATTAGTGAACATTTCCGGAATTCCCACTGTGTACAGAATACTGTATTTATCTCTTTGAGGCAAATAAATAAGCTATATGGCTCAAAAATTGCTAAAACTCAAGGCCACACATGCAATGCAAGTACCAACAGAATTATCCTGCCTTTGCCCATACCTGTCTTCAAGGAAAATCAAACTGAATTCCCATAGGGAGTCTACTTTTCATCCTCAAAAGCACCCCTTGAATCACAATAAATATCTCACCATAAAATTAAACCACTGGGACCTTCCTGCGGGTCTGATTAGAGCAGACCTCCTTCCTAGGTGACAGGAATTCCACATGCTTTCCTTCAGGAAGATTCCTCACAGCCAACACTGGCTCTCACACTGACTCAAAGAGAACCTTGCTATTGTTTTTTGCAACCATGAAAACTTGACATAACCTTCCTACTACAATTCTGCCCCAACATGTTGACAGACTCATTAGCTGGACATACCAAATTATCATAATTTAGGAAGCATGAAATGTACCCCTAAACCAAGGAAAAGCAGATCAAAAATAGCTTTCTAATCAGCTATCAGAGGAGATGTGGGTCAAAAGATCAGCAAATTTGCTGATGATTCATGTTGCACCATCTTGCCAATAGGACACTTAAAATGACCAATTTCCAGCTGCTCTGCCCAGCAAATACCTCAGTCCGAAGGAGCAGACGTCAATCACAGCCATAGTCCTGGGTGCACAGGACAGCTCTGTATGCCCATTCTTTTCCTTTTGGTGGAGAAAAAAAAAAAAAAAATTGATCCCCCCTGCAAAAAAATCCTAGAAGGGAGAATTGGACATAAAAATGTATTCACAGCCTGACACGTGGGAGGCAAATACTGATTCTAGCCTCTCAAGAAAAATATGTGGAGTTGGGAAAGAACCATGTGTGGGAGGGAATCATATCTCCTAAGATGAAAGAGAATAAAAGAAAAAAAATGAGAGGGAAAGAAATAGTAACTTCTTCACCACCTGTTCTGAGGCAGGTAGGTTGGCTGAGCAGGGTGGGGGAGTCCCAGGAACCCTCAGCTAGGAATTCACTGCGCTGAGTGGTCCACACCGTGGCCCTCACCCCGTCCCTGCATATTAGACATAGAGAAGACATGTGGTCCAGCGGAGCTACCCACATGCCAGGGTTTTTCAGGAGCCTGTGTTTTAATCCTGGTCTTCATAGTCTCTGTGTCTCAGGTCTTATATAACAGGCACAAAGACCGCCGTCTGGCAAGGAAAGGGGTTTCATAAGCCCTTGAAAGGAAAAGGCAGCTCTAATGGCAGTCTGTGCTCTCCATAAATGGTGCAGCAGCCTGGAGGGGGCAGGAGCCGGGGACTGGGAGGTGAGCACCTGGGACCTCTAGTCAATGATTTAGCTGCTCTGACCTTCGGAGACCTGGCTCTTAGCTCCTGGTGGAGGAGCATCAGCCCCAACGCTGTCCCCTGCTCCTACATCCCTATGAAAAACACAAGCAAGAAAAGTGATGTGGCATAAAAGGAAGGCACAACGAAACACTTGGTGCTACTTTAAGAAGGACAGAGAAGCCCAGGAGCGCGAGCCCAGCCTTCACGTGTTTTCACGAAGGTGGCAGATCAATATTAAACCCAATCAAACAGGAATGGAAATACTGAGTATTCAGAGGCACTCAAATGTTTTTCCAACAGCCTGAAGACCCTGCAATACAAAAGAAACCTCAGAAAGGTGAATCTCTAAAGTCTTTTGTTGGATTGACTGGTTGGTATTTGTTTCTTTGTTTTTTTACCTAAAACAGAATAACCACAGACTTTCTACAGAGAGCCCTCCGAAACTACGGTAAACAGAGGGGGCAGCCAGTCAACTTGGTAAAACAGATTCTGATTCGGTGCATTTAGAGCAGGGCTTGTCTCTAGTTCTGTCCCCTCCAGGGGACATCCTTTCTGCAGGTTCACACGTGACATTTGAAGTGGTCAGGCTGTAAAAGAGAATTAAGGGAGGCCTAGGAAGTAGTTAAGATGCCATGTACCTTTAGATTAGAAAGAACCCACATTTAAAACCCTAATTCTGTGTATGAGGACAGTGAGGCCAAGCATTAGCTGACTCGTACAGCATCACCGGAAGGTACACCTTTCACTGACCGGTATTCTTTCCTCCACCAGTCTGGCTGTCACACACTTGGCCCTTTTGTCCTTGGGTTGCTTTTTCTATCTTTCTTTCTGCTTCTTTTGGAAGTAAAGGAGGAACACATGGAAGAATCCAACTGGTATATAAACTGAATCCTAGCCCTGAATCATGGAACCTCTTACCTAAAGGACATAAGAAAAGCAATGATGATGAGTTCCCAGAGTGAACAGAAACTAACCACTCCTAGTTCTTAGTGTCCCATGAGGGCATTCAACCTAACTTGATTAGTTCTTCATTTCCCAGGGTGGTCCCTGGGGCCTGTGCATGCACCAGTCAGCAATAGTAGGCCTCGTTTCTGTCTGTGTAGCATTTAGGGCCATGGTTACTAACCACTGGGTACCAAACTTGTCTCATTAGGACCCTCAAAAGAAAGATTTCTAGATCCAAAGAGGTAAAAAGATTTCAAGTAAAAAAGTTGAAACTAAAGGTAATCTCCAGCAGGCTTTCTACCAATGGCCATGTTCCAAAAGTGAAAAGCCAAAGAGATAAAATTTGCACTGAATGAACTTCGGCTCTGCTCCCAATCACATGAATTTATGAAAGCCAGCTTTGAAAGCTACGTGAAAGTGTCATTTCTTTCTGATGCCAATTATCCGACTAAAAGCATAAAATTGGGAATGGTTTCTTTGCTCCATTTATTGTATCTCACAGAGGGAAATCTAAGGATACAAACTAAAAGGAGAAAGAGGATTAAGGAAGTAAAAAAATTGCTCTTGGGAAAAAAAAAAAAAGAACATTGAAATTGAGCAAATGCTCCTAAATGTACGCAGACTTTTCCCTTTGAGAAGAATCGTTGCATTTCCACCTTCTATTTGATCACAAATGGAGTATTTGAAGAAAGGTTTGGCTCTAAATGAACCTTAAGACAGACAAGGGAAGATTTGCTCCCAAGTGCTGCTAGTATGCCAATAAATATTGAACAGCAATGAGCACACTTCACAGGGTGAGAACTCTCCACCGCAGTCAGCTAAGTACCCAGGGCTGTTCCTGGTACAGGCATTCAAGTTTCACAGGGAGATTCGCCTATTATGACTACCCTGCTCGGACTCCCCACGACTCTCCCTAGGTTATTTGGATTTCATTATTAACATCTACCTTTAAATGTCCTTGTTAAGATCAGAGCCCTTGCAAAATTAAGATTAAAATACCCTCATCCTATGTGTAGAGAGACCCCTGTCATTGGAACTTCTTGTATATGATAAATCATGAGGCAAACTTAAGGGTTCAGAAAGTTTTCGCTGTAATTGAAGTAGCATCTTCCAGTTCACTGAAGTGTTATGAACTAGTCACCTCATACAGAGGCCTATATGATCCCTAAGAGCTTTCGGCATTAATGTCATCTTAAGGATTTAGCCTCCTTCCACCAAAGCTGGATTTCTTATTTATTAAACATTAATATTGTAATAAATAAGAAACTGTAAGTGACATAAGCCAGTCAGAGAAAGACAAATACTATATGATTTCAACCATATGTGGAATCTAATGAACAGATTGAACTAACAAGCAAAACAGAGACAAACTCATAGATGGAGAGCAGACTGACCACTCTGGGTGGGGGTTGGAGAGTGGAGGGATCAAGCAAAAATGAAAAAGGACTCATGGTCATGGACAACAGTGTGGTGATTGCAGGGGGTGGGAGAGGGAGTGGAAGAGAGTATAAAGGGGAAAAATAGTCGTGGAAAAATAAAATAAAATAATGAAATTGCACCTATCACATTTAGTCAATGATGTAAAAAACAATGCTAGGTCATTTACATAAAGTGAAACCAAAAGAAATGTGCTTTGATATTGCAAAATGCATATGTGGTCCTTGCCTTTGTTTTTCCATGCACCTTAGGAGACTAAAAAGGTGTGAGATGAGTGGAAAGCATAAGTATGAATTCCAAAGATAAAAGACATGCAGGCTGTGCACCCAAATGAACTTTCTTGACAGCAATCTCTGGCTTAGAGCCCACCAACTAAACAGCTTTTGTTATCTCTTCACCCAACATGTTCAAACATACCCCTCTCTCCCTTCTCACCTGTACCCAACTTCACCTGTAAGCAGATCTGACAAAACATATTTAAAACCTCCAATAATCTGGAAAGGTGAGAAGAACCCTTAGGATTGGGAGATAAAATAAGCCGAGAATCAAAGTGATCTCAAGGTATTTTCAAGATATAAAGAGCTGTAAAAATAGAAAAATAAAAATAACAGGAATTTTTGAAGAACCACAAGTTACTGTGAAGCAACATACACATGCAGCAACACTTGTTTCTAACTCAGGAAACTAGGACAAAGGACTAAAGTGGCAACAATCTCTTCTGAGATTACAGAAGACTGCAAACAAAACAAAGCTAAACTAGCCATATACTGTCCTAAGTGAACTAACAGAAAATAAAATACCAGATCTGTGAAAAGATAGGATAGGTCAATGGACACATATACCATATTCAAGAATCTAGAGTGAGGGTAGAAAGACAAAGTATCTTAAAGACATCATTTCTTGCCAAATTGGTCTATAGGTTCAGTGCAATTCCAATCAAAGCACCAGAAGGGTTCTTCCAGACTATTCTGAAATGTATATAGATGTACAGTGATCCAGAATAGCTAAGGATCTCATAAAGAAGAAGGGTAAAGTGAAGGAATTACCCCAGGTATAAAGTTGTAAAGCTATAGTAATAAAAACAATGTGATACTACTGCATTGGGGAGGCAAATCAAATAAGAAAAATAGAATAAGGAGCTCAAAAATACTCCAAATATGGAAACAATATCTATAATGATAGCCAATATGAAAATGTAATTAATAGGATCATGTGATGGTTAAGAATAGGAGCTTTGGATCCAGAAAGTGTACATTCATTCTCTGTTCTGCCACTTACTAGTTGTACCACAAGCTACTCATCTGTAAAGTGGGATGATAATAACTCTTATAGATATAAATACTTCCTGATATGGATACCTTTGTGTAATGCCCTGGGTGACAGTTGGAAACTGAGGGCATAACAAACATGCAGCTTCTGTCCTGACCTTTTGGCTCACTCTCTGTGGAGGTGACTGAATGGCCATATTGTAAGGCCCATCAAGTAGTCCCAAGAGAGGCCCGGCACATTGCGGTTGGGACAGAGGCCTTTATCTAACAGCGAGCAAAACTGGCCAGGCATGTGAGTGAACCACCTTGAGTGTAGAACCTCCATCTCCAAGTTTGACTTCCTATAACTACAGCAATAACGTCAGCAAAGGTCTAATAGAGTTGCCAGTACATTGCAGACACAGCATAATTTAGAAGTTCCATTAGTGTTATCATTGCACAATACTAGAGATTCAGCAGAAAGTCATGGTACAGAAAGCTCTATTCTGTGCCCACAAGGATAATGTCTGAATTATCTTTGCATTTCCAGGGCTCAGTATGGGCTCAATAAAATGTGTGTTTATGGAATGACAACTATATGCCAAGAGCTGTTCTAGGCAGACAATGAATGAATAAATGCCTAAAATTCTCTCCTGCTCTTCCATCACAAAAGCACATAGCACAGTGAGTAAAATCCTTGCATAGAAAATAATGAAAATTTGGTGACAGACTAATGATCTTTCAGACCAGTCCAAATTTCCCTTCTTCAAAGATCCTAGCCCATCTAGTCTGAGAGCTTTGTTCTTTTTATTCATACCACTGAAACAACCATGAGGAAGAGACATCATGGGAAGATTATAGTAACACAAACCATAAACAGCAAGTCTTAACATAGTCCTTTTACATTTCATCCAACTTTTTAATGATCTCTACAGATTAAGTTATATTGTTATATTGAATTTTTTTTAAACAAGCAGTTTATTGATCCTTCTCTCTTTCTTACTCCCTCTCTCCTCATTAAATACATGATATATTTAAATGACATTAAAATCTGCATGCATTTCTTAATTTAATCAGTCCATCTGGAAGCAAAAGAAAGCTTTTTCTTTAAACAATTTAAAAAATATTGGGGGACATTATTTTATAGCATATGGCTTCAAAATTACAATTATTTTTCATCTAGTATGCCGAATTTTTTTTATTTAGGCAGCCCTCACATTGCACAGTTCCAATATGCACAGAATAACATTTACCATGATTTAGTTAAATAATATCAATTTCACAATAACATGGTTCAGATCATAAACATACAGCATTAACTGTGAGTATAGTAATGGCAGGAAATAGAGACTTTGCTGCTGGTTCCATAGTCCACAGACCACCACATAGAAACCAGTGAGCATCACAAGCAATGACCGACTACATCACTTCTTTCATACTCTGTCAGTTATTTGTCATCACGTTTATTATTCAGTTCACACACAGGCAGTAAAGCGTGGTTGTGTTGCCTCCTCAGTGGCAAGTGATAAACCCACATACTACAAAAATGAATAATCAAAAGAAAACATTGGCTGACAAAGACAAAGTGCAGCAAAAAGTAAAAGATGAAGTAAAATTGTATGTTATTAGAATATGCTGATAAAGATAGAACAAGATCCAGGCCTGCAAGAAGGCACAATATAACCCAATGGGAAAAGCCCAATAAATATTTTAAAGTAAGTAAAGTCACTTCAAAATCTTTTAGTTCAATTGCATTAGGAACAGGAAGCTATTTATGTTTGAAATGAGGCATTTACTTCTAATTTTCATTGAAGACTGTAATACAAAGCAAATCTCAATCAGTTTGACTACCAAAGTAATGAAATTAGTTACCACATTGAAAGGAAACTATAATTACTATGAGACAGAAGAAACTTTCACTGCCAATAAAGGCTGGTTTCATTGTTTCCTAAGTTGACATAAGTTGATTAATGCTAAGATACATGGTGAAGCTGTAACTCAAACAGAGATGCTTTTGTGAAATTTACACCCAGATTCTAAAGAGATGTGGTAGAAATAGCTGACCTCAAAATATTCATGCTGCCACCATTCGAAAGACTCTCACTATACAGCCAAAGAAACTTAAGGAAGGTGAATGTATCAATATAAATGAGGAAAGTGGTTGAAATGAAAGGATGAAAATGTCCCAGAGGAAGTGACATCAGCAAAAGATTTCATATTAAAAGAACTCTCAGAGTATTTTACTATATTGAATTTGCAATGATAAAACATTGGACACTGATCCAAATTGAGAATGGAATATGTCAGTTTTCCAAGGCATTGGAAAAGATATTCATATCATAAGTTATACGATAGGAAAGCAAGTACTATTCAACATTGGCTTGGTAAGTTATTTACAAAGAAATAAACAAGTCCAAATGAAATACTTCTCAATACTTCTAATGCTCCAAGTTGCAATATACTAAATGAATATTAGTTTTATTTTGTTCATATTCCCATATGTTTATAACCAACAGTAAGAAAATCTCAAATTTTGATGCCCCCCCCAAAAAGCATATCTTTCCCCATTGATTATTAAGATCAGTTTTAGTAGTTTTAGCTAGCACAATTATTTTTACTATACAAAATGAGGACTGCCTGCATTTGGTAAAGAAGTCACAGTAAAAGAAAAAAGAATAAACGTGTAAGACATGACTAATCTGTTGTAGTTCTGTGGTTGATAGTACGGTTCAAAACAAATTTTAATAACCTTGGCTAGCTAGTTTTTAAAGCCAGGATTTTAGGATAAAACAGAAAAACTGCTACCTTTTCTCAAGTATCAGAACAAATGTGCTTTTTGATTTTTATACCCAGGAATAGAAAAGCACTACACTGGGATTTAAGGAGTCAAAGTTCAAAGCTGGGCTCTACCACAAACTCTCTGAGACTCAAAGCCAATCCTTCTATTCATTCTACAAACATTTACTGCCAGACCCCTGCTTTATGTGGAGGATACAAAACTGAGTACAATATGAAACCTAGCCTCAAAGAACTCACAGCCTATTAGGAAAGAAAAACCAGAGATGGTTACAGTACAGTTCTCATCTGTAAATCAGATCTAATAATGCCTCCAGCCCAGAGTTACTGGGAGGATAAAATGAGACTGTATAGGAAAGCATTTTACTAGAAGTATTACACAAGTACTAGCTGGTCCAGTGTAATTGTAGCACCTGACAAAACTAGACTAGATTACTCTTGTCCAGTGGTTCTCACACCAGCAGCAGCAGCATCACTGTTTAACATGCATATTCTTGGACCCCACCCCAGGCCCAGTGCATCAGAAACTCTGGAAGGCAGGACCCCAAAATATGTGCTTCAGTAAGTTGTCCAGGTGATTCACATGCAGCTAAAATTTGAGAACCACCAATGAGTGTTATTTTTCTAAGATTAAAACAGAGTAAACTTGAATCCTAGTACATACAAAATACTCATTTCCCAATTATCAGTGAGGAAATTAAAGCAGAATATAAACAAGTTTGGTTTGTCAGGAAAATTAGCAGAAGTCCCAATGAGCTATTAATCATCATGTTTGTATTCATCCACAATCACCTGCTTCTCAAGTCCTTCCACTTAGATAGAAATCAGAGTCAAGTTGCTGCCCATAATTCCACTGATAGTGCAGGCTGTATTTTGAGTTGGAGTTTTAAGTACGCAAACAAAGATTATAGAAATCTCACAAAGATTATAAAAACATTTTCCTCAAAATAACAAGTAGAAGACTACATATATTATTTCAATGAGAGGGTCACTAACCTAATTGAGAATTCATTTTGGAGAACTCCTTCAGAATCCATGACACATTCAGGTCAACATCATCAATGTTAATAAAGGTTTCTTCTTCAATGATGAAGATAATTTTCTATCCTTTCATGAGTCATTTGGAATGATAAGTTAGAGGAGCATTCAACCATGGTAATATTTCCCTTATTTTGAAAAATTTCACCAATTCCACTGGTTCCATAAAGTAATATCCTCTTAGACTAAGTATTAAACTCAACAGTCATCTTCACTTGCACATATGTTCATTTATTATTAGTTAGAGGATAAAGTGCTATAGTACAGATGTTTATGGGAAAGCCATTCAGAACCTATACAGAGACCAGCATATAATGAGCACTCAAAAAATATCTTTTGAGTAAATGAGTCCCTGAGGTTAGAAAACATGAATAATAATGGCTACACTTTTTAGTACCTGCCATATATCATAACCAATCCTCACAATAGCTCTGTGAAATTAGCATTAATATTTCCATCAAACAGATGAAGGATCTGAGGCTGTTTTCTCAGTCAATATCATTCATTTAGTGAAGAACAAATTAAAAATTTTAATAGAGGTCATTCTGACTCACAAGTCCTTTGAAACTACTCTGAAGTGCTAGGCCAGTATCACCTTCTTTAACCATGATAAATAATACATTACATGTAGCAGTGTAAAGTCTTCAACAAGCCAAAATAGAACAATTGAAATTGATTGTAAAGAACACCTGTTATCAGTCTACATGCTACTTGAAAATCTGGCTACTTCCTTTGCTTTCTGAGTTATTTTCTTTGCTATTTCAATTGAGATTTATTTCTCAGTAAGTAGAACTTGCCCTTGTTGTTAATTAGTTTATTTGGGACAATAGGATTTGTGGAACACAAACTATGCGAATTGAACTTGCCCTTGTTATTAATGAGTTTATTTAAAATAACAGGGTCCCTGGATCATGTGAAGACTTTTGTCATTCAGAATTACCTGGCCCAGGACCATGTATCAGTTCCTTTATTTTACTTTTAACAGAACCACAGGTGCGAATTAGGTGCTCTTCCAAGCTACTGAGTTAGTTTGTGAGGTCCCAAGTTGCTGTCAGTCTCATCATCGTTAGCCCTGAAGCACTCCTCTATGAGGAACTTGTCACACCTGACATGTCCCTGCTCTTCGCAAATGATCTTAAATGACTTCTTAATTAGAAGTAGTATGTTGTCCATTGCTAATGAAGCAGGCAGAATCTGGGGTCAAGAAATAGTGATTGTTCTGATTCCCCATCTTCCTCTCTAAGGACACCTGTTTCTAACAGAAGTAATTGTGCCCACTCTTTAGCCAGTGTTGTCTCTGAGCTGAAGATTTTTGCAGGCATATAAAACTCCAATTTAGTTAACCTTATTTTAATGTCTTTCCCCTTCCATCAGCAACTTCTGAAAGATATAGAGAGAAGGTTATTCCTTTCAGGAAGAGTTATCTGTGGAGTCTATGTCTTTAACCCAGCTAGTGACGCCTGTATGTTTTGCAAAAGTATTGAGCAGTCTGTCAAAGAACGTGTGCTCTCATTAGGAACACTTCCCAGCAAGAACCCAGAAAACATTGCCAAATTCAAAGACATCCTTAATCCCCACCCCAGTTAAGAAAATAAATAATGCTACCTACCATTGTTAAGAATGTGTTCCGAAAAAAAGAAAAAAGAAAAAAAAAGAATGTGTTCTGCTTTTTCATTCCCCTTGATTATTCAAAAAGTGGTTAATAAATGTCTTTAAAGAGAGAAGGATCATTCCTCAACTTTATTTTATTTTAAAAATATTTTGTTGATTAACCACCCATTTAACAGAAAAAAATTATAGATATTACTACTTGGAAATGTGTAAGTGATCTGCTGAAAGGTCCCCAGCCCCCCTTATAATCCTGGGCCAGGATATATTCAGCCGTAATTTGGAACTGAGGCAAGACACTTCTCAAATCAAGCCAAGCTGAATTGTTCCCTCCTCCTCCCAGATTTTCCAAACCCTCATCTTAGTTGTTGTCAGCCTACCAAAGCATGTCTGTACATCCTTTTCAGGTCATCATGTTCATATTTATCTCACCTTTACAGGTAACCCAAACCCACTACATTGGCACACTGTGTTCACTGCAAACAAATCAGGAATAGATACTTAAACAATGAATTGGAAATTTAAGGGTAAATTGTACTAAAAATTGATTACTAAGTCAAAGTCGGCTATTGCCTTTAACAACAACAGCAACATTTATTCAGCCTTACTATATTCTGAGCACTCTGGCCATGGATTGGTATGCATTACCTTATGTGTTCTTATGCAATGGCACTATGGAAAATGTATTTATAGGATCCTCATTTTAGAGATAAAAAAGGCATTCATGGTAAGAATCACATACTTAACAGTGACAGGGCCAGGCTTCTCCCAGAAGGAAATCACGAGAGCATTTCCGTTAACTAGAACTAGAGGAGGCAACATACCTGCTCAGGATGTACCCTCTACCTGGAGCAAAACTTCATCCAAAGACACACACAGCAGAAATTTAACTGATTAATAAGCTCAAAATCTGCTGAACTCCGGAAACTTGTGGAAAGTCCCTTATCAGCTGTTAGCTTGTGAGTGCTTACCTGTTTCCTTCTTAGCCATAGTCTTCAAAGTAGACTCCCAAAGGGTAGCTACCTGTTGAATATGTGGATTCCTAAACCTCTCCAGACCACTGAAATTAAAGTCTCTGTAGTGGGTCCCAAGAGCACATAATTTTTAGTAACTTCCCTCGAAGACTAGACTCCTGAACACACTAAAGTCTCGTAACAACTATTCCAAGGCCAAAGTTTCTCTTGTGCGCAGTCATCTTGCTCCTCTCAGCGTGGGTGGTAGGGCAGGCCTCACACCTGCAGTGCAACTTTCCCATCTCTGCTGAGAGGAAGAGTTTGGCTTGCTGTGTTGCTAGCCAAGCCCCGGATTTTATAAATGAGGAAACAAATGCTGGAGTAAATTGATTTCAAATTGGTTTCCCCAGAATCGAATCTGAAGGCAAGCCTCCCAGTTTTCAGTCTTGGCTCTTTGACAAGCTTAATTAGAAGCATTAGAAGTAAATAGCGTACCACTGTTGGTTAGCACTGGGTAAAGTGTCTGGAGAGAGGTGTAATAGAGTCGCTGATTATATAGGCCAGGTCCACAGAAATAATGGGGGAAAACATCATTAAACTAAATTTCAAGAGATGTGCAATAATTCTATGAGTTTCCATTCTCTATCCATAAACTTACTTAAAATAAAATAAAATAAAACATGCAATTATGTCACCTTTTATTACAAAACCTTATCCTTTTTTATGGTGCAATATAGAGACAACACAAGTCATCTTAGCGTTTCTTTTGTTTCAAAAACAGTGCAAAAACTTCTTACTCCTATTTGATTTAGTTTTTATTGATTTAAAGAAAGGGAAACACTGATCTGTTGTTTCACTTATTCAGGCATTCATTGGTTGATTCTTGTGTGTATCCTGATAGGGAATCAAACCCACAACCTTGGCATAGGGGATAAAACTGGGCTCCTTGGCCAAGACCTAGTTTTTGGTTTTTAGTCATAAGGAAGAATATACTGCAAGTAATCCTTAAGTGTGCTGTGGCTCAGGTTATATCTTTTACTCAGATTCATTATGAATGATGAAATGTTAGCTTTTACCTTTCTAACTTACTTAAAAATCTTTTCTACTCACAATATCTTAAAGAAAATTTTTTTAAATAAAAAATCTTTAAAGTTGCTGACTGTAAATAAACTTTCAATAATCTCTTTCTCTTGTTTCACAAATTATCAATAAATTACTTTATTAGAGTAACTGAGTTGCCCCTTCTCTGGCAGATTCAGAACAAAGCCAGCTAATTGAATACTCACCAGAAAAACACAAAATATCCAGGTGTAGTTTATTAGACATAAAAAAAAATGAACAATATATCTCCAAAATACTACTTTATTTCCTAGTCTATGACTTGAGTCCATGGTCAGTCTTAACCAGGGAGTTTGAAGAAGATGGCAAAAGTTTCCAAGTACTCTGAGATCTTTCTTCTGTGCTTATACAATGGATTTTAATCCTTCTGCCATGAAAGGCTTACCAGAGTGCAATTTTAAAAACTCAGCTGTGACCGAGGAAGTTTCCTTGTGAGCCAAACTCATGTCTTCAAGCATCTCCTTTTAAAGAGAGAGCAGAGCAAACACAGACCACTCTTCCCAGAAGTTAACACATACAGCCAGTAATCAATACATAGTCTCAGGGCACTAGGATCTTGAATGCAGAAATAGGGAAATGACCAGTTAGGTCCTTGGAGTTTGAGGAGACTGAAGATCCACCATGAAGGCTGAATCCCAGTCAGCAAACAACCCAGAGCATATACTGTACCATGGAAGTTCTTAGCCCACACAGATGAAAAAATAATAATTTCCTCCTCTACTCCTTGTTTGAAAAATTGTGAGAATGGAGATAAGTGTAAATAGAAAGCATAGAAAGCCAATAATTTCATCCAAAACTACAACTACAACTTAAAAAACTTGGAGTCTGGTAGCAAGCCAAATTTAGAGAATCTTGAGACATCATGCCAAAGAGAATCTAGATAACTCAAAACAAAGCCAAAGTCCATGTCAGCATTCAGCTTACAAAAATGTCAGCGACAAAAAAAGTTAGTGTCAGTACCCATCACTGACAAGCCAAGGTATTAGCAAGTTCATTCTCAGAGTGTTCAAAGTAGAATTTTGTCAGTGCCATTGATATGGCTAAGTTTGACCCCATAAAAGGTCAAAATACAGTAAATGGGCCTAAAGGAAAATGGCAAATTTACTTTTCTTTACCATATCCTAAAGGGAAAATCTTGTATTGGCCATATGACCACAAAGACTGTGACCACCCAGTGAAAAGTATCCAAGTCTCTATGTATATGTCTGTCAATACCTATATTTATATCTCTATCTCCTAATCATGGGCACTTTTTCAAAGAGCAAACAAGATAACAATGCAGGGTTCTTAAATTGAGCAGAAATGGGGTAGTGATAGAAAGTACGAAGTATTAGAACAAGATGCAGCAGGGCAGCAGGGGCTCTCGTTAAGGTAAAAGATGCTAAAAAAAAAAAAAAAAAAGAAAGGACAGAAATGTAAACCTTAACATGGACACTCCAGCCCCCAAGGATTAAAATTCTCAAACATTATCATATTAAAAAAAAAAAAAAAGTGTAGTGCTCATAGGCAGAACCAAAAGTCTAGGTATGTGAAACATTTAACTATTAAAATGAATATTGTTTCCATTTCTATAGACATAGTCATGAGATGACTCCAACTTTACTACCTGCCCTCCATCCCAGAAACATACATTTATATACAGAAAACAGCCAGTCTCAAAGGCAAACATTAAACTCATAGTCAAGCATGACTCTCCCTTCTGTTGCCTTTGCAACAATCAACCTGTCTCATCATGACTTCTCTTATGATGGGTTTCCTTATTTGTACAAATGGGGATCATTGCTTTGCCCCCGTCCACCTCATTGGATTGTTTTTAGATGAAATTAGGTCTCATAAAGGAAAGCACTTTACCAAGCATAAAGTACAGTATATAGAGAACATATTGCTATTGGTATTGATGAATATTTACATAAGACAGTCACGTGAGACCAAGCAAGTGGTGCTTCAGTGAATAATAGCCTCTGATAGTGGAGAGCTGATTGCAGTAACTGGAACAGCTAGTCCTCTGTCCCACTTCAGTTTTGTTTTTACTCACCATGTCCTGCACAATCTGCTCTCTAGTCATCCACTTTTTTAGGGGTGGGAGGGAGTTTTGCACTCAGCTGCTGATCTGTCATAATAAGTTCAATTTTTTTCTTAACCAGTGTGTTCATAAAGCATGGGCCTCTTTACAGCATCAAAATTAAACTGCAAATTGGCCCATGGGCTAAACACATAAACATTTTAATATCCAAGAATGATTTCAATTGTGCTTTCCAAAATGCTTTCCAGAAAAATGCATGGCTGTGTGAGACTACAGATCAGTGATTTTCAACCACTCTGCCATGGCACACTGGTGTGCTGCAAGGATTTTACAAACATGCAATACCTGACTATTTAGTCAGGGGCACTGACCTCTGTTCCCTTAGACTGTCAAATAAATAAATGACAATAGCCAACACAACAATAGCCATTTGGTGTAAATGAATCAAAATTATACCTATTTGTTTTATCAGATAGGCTGCAAAATTTTAGTAATTAGTTTATGTGTGCCATGAGGTGGAAAAAGTTGAAAATCACTGCTATACATTATTAGACTACGATGCCTTATATTCTTAATTAAAATTAAATTCCAATAATCTGTCAGGCAATCTAAGTGGAATGCAAAGTGTAATAAATTTCAGAACTTAATCACTCTCTCTGCATTAGAAAATTGCACTAAATTCCTCCATGCTACATTTCCACAGCTATGCAGAAATGCTTTTGAAAAACCCTTTCAAAAAAGTCTTCAAAGAAATACAAATATATACAAATGTTTATTATTTTCAAATTAACTCATTTAAGAGAAACATGAAGCATCTTTCAATTATTTGGGAATGTTTTATGTACAACATAATTCATGCACCAGTGGTTCAATTTGGTCATTATTTTTTTCACCAGCAACAGTAAAGCTGTAGAGCTAATCTGATGTGGTAGAAAATGCACAGGTTTAGAGGTCAAGACAACTGGTTTTTAGACTTCTTGTGGTACCAACTTATATACTTATAACCTCAGCTAATTTACAAAGTCTCTCTAGAGCTTAGAGTCTTCACTAAAATGAAAGAGGTCAACTCCATCATATGAAAAGTCCCTAGGATGGTCCCTAATTTACTTCCAATAACTGTTGTTTCCTTTTTCCATAATAATAGAACTCCTAGTTTTATCTAGTCTCATGGCTATTCCATCTTCCTCTGTAACAGGCATGACCACATGGATAAGTTCAAGTCAATAACATATAAGTAAAAGTGAAAGGAAAACACCATGCCCTCTCTCTTTTCTTACAGTCCCCTGCCCACTTTCCATAAGCTGAAGGCAGACATGGTCATAAGTCCTCTGAGTCACAGGCAAAGACAAGATATGCCTGTAGTAGCAGAGAAACTTGATAGAAAGAGCCTGAGTCCCAAAACCATCAAGCTTCCACACAGATATTGGCATGTACATCTGGACTATGACAAAAAAAAAGTAAAATAATCTTTAATTAGTACTCTTTAGAGTATTTGGGAATAGTTAAACTTAGTATTTTTCCTCTCAATTTAGAAGGCAATGTGATGTAGTGAAACCATGAGATTGTGAAAAACTCTAGACCTATGCTCAATCCTGACTCAGAGGCATAACTTTAAGAATATTCCTAAAAGTCTCTAAAACTATGTTTTCTCATCTCTGATAATATAAGGAAATTGAGTCCACCAGAATGGCTAGTAATTAGTAACTGATCAACTGTACAACAGGATAGCTGTTCAGAAAAGAAACAGGTCATTCAGTTTTGTTGTTTTGGAATAACTTATAGCTCTGAAGATACCCAACTATTACCATAGAATGGATGGAACACTTAATCAGCTTAACACTCTGATAACTCTTAGCATGCTTCAATTACAAACCCCATTGTTCATATTATAGGCTCTAATCAGGAAAAAAATAGAAGTGCAATGATCTGTACAAGGGGAGATCAAAGTCTCTGAGTACTAATTCCCTTGTCACCTCATAACATTTTGAATGGTCATTGAGTTTGCACATCCCCTGAGATTATAGAAGGAGATTATTTATTTTTATAAAATTGTATATTTCAGTAATGTAATATGATTTGATAAACAACCTCATGACCGATAAATACACATTTCCTTTGTGGAGAATTGTTTTTAACATGTGACCTTAACATCATAACAGTCAATGAATGGTTGAAACTATCTTGATTTTTCAGATGCCATTCTCTATCATCTCAAACTCAAGCAAGTCAGTGGTATGAAAGGTTTAGATTAAAATCTTTTCTTAAGGGAAAGTACCTTTCATCTCCCACAGGCAAATTTTGAAACCAATTTACTGAACACCATGGAGATTTCTTTCACCTTGCCCCTGAACTTGCAGACATTGGCTTAGAATAGAATTAAATTACAGAACTGGTTGCTTTTGCCTGAAAGAAAATTTTTACATTTGTTCTGAAATGCTTTCCTTCCATGGTAGGAATAGAGGTTTATCATCATTACAAGCCTTCATCAAGAGGAGTAATGGCACAAAAAACATTTCCCCAGAAAGTCTCCAACTATACATTTCTGCTGTGTTATGACTTAGTGGTTGGAAATCTGTAATTCTTTTTCATTTTAAAATAAATACCTTTCTTAACCTTCAGAGAATTGATAGAGAGTTTTGAATTACACTTTAAACAGAAAAAAGTAAAGGATAAATTTAAACAGAAAAAAGTAAAGGATAAATGTTAAAATCATTAAATAGATTTTACCTAAGAAATAAAAAGAAAATGACTCATTTCAGTCCATTGTTATCTGATGTGTCATTTTGAGGGTAGTGGGTTTTTTTTCTTCAACTAAAATGCAGAAATCTTTTCTGTCTACTGGCCTGTCATTTTTCTGTCAAAAGACTTCTCACATCATATTTTCTTTTACCTCTCAAAACACTTCACTTTAAAATTTTATCACAGAATTCTCTAAGTATTTTTTAGGTTATGCCACATAGCACAAAATATAAAAAGCTCCTAGTTTTTAAAAGTCAGCTTTAATAAGAAGAAAAAAGATTTAACTGACTATCCAGAGTATCTTTTCTGAATTGAATCTATAATCACTCTCCTCAAAATTTCTCATATATTTCTAAAGCTTGATAGACATTTTGCCTCATTAATGTTAATGTGACATAACTCTAAAAACAGAAAGAATAAAATGGCATGTAAGAGTTTCTTTTTCAGTCCTAAATCCTTTTCCTGAGGCCCTCTTGCAAGACAATTTCTGCTAGAAGAATCGGTTTATACTGGAGTTAAAAGTTCATTCACGTTGACATACCTGGGCTATTGTAGAAAAGAATCCTATTTTCACAGTAAGTTTCATTATTCTCTCTGCATGCTCTTTACAGACCCTTTATCAAGAATTTAAATGCATTTTACCTATGACCAAAACTCTCTGCAAAAAGACTTTTCCTGTCTTCATTCAGGTTCTATGGCCATAATACCACTGTTAAATCATAGTGTTCCACAATCAGATGTGGGAGAGCAAGATGATCAGGTTTCCTGCTTGAAACTCCGTAGATAGCTTGAGGTGGTGGTCAACACAGAGCTAGATTCCCGGACCCCCGCCAACATTTTGGGTAAGGGAAGGTAAGAGGAGAAAGTAAAGCATCCCTTACTGTTTTTAGTCTCATGACCTATAACAGAACTGAGATCTGCTTCTTACCCTACAAAATTTGACAGTAAAAGGATCTTTTCCCCCACCTGTGAGGACTACCTTCTATAGCTTCCACTATGAGCATTTTTTCTCCTTCAAATCACGCAGATTTTGCCATTTCCCTGAATGCTGTTTCTGGAGCTCAATGTTCAGTAGGAATAGAACGGGTGATAAAGTTTACATTTAAAAGCACTCAACTCCAACTGAAAATAGAATTGGATTTTTTCCAAATGTAAATAACTAAAGTGCATGTAAGTGTGTGTGTGCGTGTGGGTGGGTGTGTTGTGTGTATTGTATGTTTTAGCAAGTTTCTCTGAGAAAGCTGGGGTTAAATCGCTATGCTACTTTTCTGTACTTCACATTTCATTGGGTCCAAAGGTGGAGCAGATTATATATTCAGCGTGGGTGAAATCATCAAGCACTTGAAAACTCATTTTTTTTAAATGTCATTAATCTCTTCAGCCTAAAGTGTCAAAAAAAATAGTGATGGGCAAAGCTTGACCGTCTGAGGAGACTACTGATGAGTTTAGCACCTCTGGGTTTCCTTCTCAGCAATGAGTTGAATCCAACCCCGGGCCCCAGCAGTCAGAGTCCAGGACTAAAATAAGGTAGGTAGATGGTCCCATTCAGCTCAGAGTCATATGAATGGGTCTGTACTAATGCTAGGCTCTGGGCTTTCATTCCTTTATTCGCAACCAGTGATTTATTTGAATTACTCCAGTTTATATGACCTAAACATGAGGAAACCAAAAGAACTATAGAAGAAGGGAAGAACTCTAGCTCTTTGGAATGCCTGCTACATACGATTCACTTGTGCTAATCCATAACCCAATTTCACAAATAAGGAAATGGAGCTTCAGCTAGGCTACGTAACCTATGACCGCATAATCAGTAAGTGGCAGAGTGAAGATTAGAACACAGATCTATCTTATCCTGAAACCCATGCTCCTTCCATGAAACTGGGTCTCCTCCCAGGAGACTGTTTTCCTATTGGACTGTGTCCAGCTCAAGACATAAAATCAACAGTCCTGAGTGGCCGTGAGCACAAATAAGTGACGGCCATTATCAATGCCCTCTACCAAAATAAATGTAGCTTTTCCATAAGAATCACAGGATCCACTTTATGACTTTAACAAGTGGAATAGGGTATAGGGCATTGTCTCACTATAACGTGACCTAGGAGTAAGAAAAAAACAAACTGAAAAAAATAAATGCATAAAGCCAACCCACACAGTGACGTCCTGGCTAGTAGACAGGAATTGAGAATGCAGTCATGAAGACCAGATGAAGAGGACCAAAATGGACCAGTGCCTCTTTCTGATAACATTCAGAACAATATCTGCATTGAAAAGTTACTTGTCACATCAGAACATTTCAAGCTAGTATGACATTCATTAGGTAAGAAGCTTATTAGGTAAATTTCCTTATTTCTGAACACCTTACCAAAAATGGCTTTTCTCTCTTTTTCCCTAGCTCATAAGAAACTCTACAAGTTTAGTAATTTACAATGTTTATTCAGTTTTCACCAAGTGGAGAGAAGTTCGTTTGCCTAAAGGAACTAATCCTTCTTGATTATGTTCCCCAAACCTGTAGTATCTATGTTTTTACAGCATGTTTAGAATGAATACATCACTCACAAGTAATGAATGTGACAGCTCACAGAAGGCTATGACCCCAGGGCACCCTCACAGTGCAAGGGACTGCAGCCTCCTGCTTTACTGATTCCTATTCCTAGTGCTCTCTCAACTTGCCAACTGACACCCTAGTTATGTTTCAGCTTCTATCAAAAACTAAGCTATTTTATTCCCAGCCGGGCACATAACCAGGTTGCAAGCCGTCTCCAGCCAGGTCTGTAGCTGGAGGCAGGTGAAAGGCAACCATATATTGATGTCTCTCTCTCTCTCTGCCTCTCTCCCTTCCCTTCTCTCTAAAATAATAAATAAAATCTTTAAAATTACACTTATCTATTGTCCCTAATACCCAACTTTCAGTAATGTGGGCTGTCTCATCATTAGAAAACCAGCCGACAAGGATTACTTGTTAAACTACTTGTTTCTGCTTCCTTAACTGACAATCCTAGGTACACTAACATGTATAAAGCCAAGCAGAAATTAAATATTTGGATCTCCATTAATAATAATCTGAACCATTTCAGTGTCAGACCACAGCCATTAGATAGAATAAAAATGGTTTCTAGCTACATGAAAGGGGGACAGCTAGAATCAAGGGATTATTTATTTCATATGGTCAGCTAGCTGATTAACAGAGAAATTTCATGTCATCCCTAACTTATTTTTTCTTGCTTCTTTATTTCTTAGAGGCCTATTCTTCTTCAAATTTTGATATGAGGTATAAAAATAGCATAAATGTTAGCCTAAGGAAAACATTAGAAAAATAAATGGACTACAGTGATAAAGCAAAATTTATTTTATATCTTAAAGACAAATTTAATCAACTTTGGAGTAAACTCTGATTTGTGGGTATACTAATCAATTATTTATCAAGGTTATCATTCATTCATCAAACAAATACATTCTTTTACACTAGGTGTCAGGGAGGAAAGAAGATGATTCTAATTTAACCACTCAGAAAACTCACAGTCTAATGGAAGAAACAGGAGAGATGATTTTTTTCTTTCCACGAAGTAGTTATCTGACTTCTAATTCCAATAACTCAGTGCTGGAAAGTAATAAGTATGCAGGGCAGTGCTACAATCTGAACTATATGTGAGACAGTTATTCTGTACATGTCTGGGCTTGTTCACATATCTAGGGGTCAGCTGGCTATAGACTGATCCAGGCTAGTTTTGGGTGATAGGCTTGGAAAAAACAAGTGTGTTCCCCAAGAATGTCATTTTCCAAGGGGCTAGTCTGGGCATATTCTCAAAGAATGGAAGAAGCATAAGAGTACAACAAAAATACTCAAGTACTTTTCTCAGATTCTGTGTCATGACTGCTAAATATACCCTTGGCCAAAGCAAGATACACAACCAAACTCAGAAATCAAACCGCAAGGAAATAAACTTGGTAGAAAGACCCTTAAAGTCACATGGTAAGGGACACTGATATAGGGAGAGATAAAGAGTCACAGCCACCACCTCAATGCACCATAGAATCATGAACAAAAAAGAAGATATCCTTTTATATTAAAACAAAGGGATAAGTGCTATAATGAAGCTAGAAAAAAAATACTTTGGGAGCTAAGTTGAAGTCCTAAATATCTCTTCCCAGAAAGTCAACCAAAGTTTCAACCAAGGAGTAATAATTGAACTTGTTTTTTAAAGTCATGTGCCTGAAAAGTAAGAAAAGAGGTCATTTCTGAAAGGACATACACATGTAATGATATAAGGATATTACTAAGCATAGTAGGTTGAGAACATATGAAGACTCAGTAAGTCTGAAACTGAAAAAAAAAAAAAAAAAGATGAGAAAGTATACTTGTGATTTAGGTTGAACCAGATAAAGAAGTCTTTATATGCCAACCTACTATTCCATTTTACCCAGTTTACTTCATTGTAAACCTCTAAGGGAAAGGGCTATGCTTTACCTATGGTGCCTGGCCCATAGAAAGTACTTGGTAACTGTTAGCTAGCTTGACTCCTACTCTAGTCAGGGCAGAAAAAAGTCACAAGTTGGCCACATGATGGAAAAGAAGTGGTTATATACAAAGATCTTTATAAGCAAGCAGCCTAGAAGTCACCTCTTCTCATACCAGATTCACAACTTTCAAATCTTACCTCCTAAAGTCATTCAGCAGACTTTTGGTCTTCCATGAATTTAAACTTTATTAAGTTTTATAAATAAAAACTGTAGTTATTTATTCCTAGGAATTTAGTAATGAATAGGGGTAATAGCCAATTGAGGCAAGTCCATGGTTTTGACTTTAGTTAGTAGGATTTATTTCACAACTTTTTATGTTGGGCAATATGAGAGAATGTGATTTAATAAAAGATAAAAGTAAGAAGTACATGTAAATCTAAAGTACTAACCCTTTTCAAAGACCATCTAAAAACCTAAACTAAACTTCCCATCAGTGGTCCCAAGAAGATATTCAAAGTGAAATAGTAACTAGTAATGGGAGAGTTATATTATGAAAGTTACAACAGGGCTTCTCTGCTATACTAACAATCTCTTCTGCTGAGAGGGACTAACACACTGTCATTTTACCATACAATAGAGATTAAGACCATGGATTAGAAGAAAAATGCTGGAGTATATTAGATGGAGATCTTTATTTCCCTTACCTTAAAAATTTTAAAAGGCTACTTCCACTGATATAACACCAGGGTCTCACTCCAAATTGCTCCTTATTCATTTTTTCTAATGATCCAGGAATTAGTTTATCTGATTAGCAGGTGCTATGAATCTTATAAAGTAGAGCTAATCAATAAAGAAGCTACCTGTTTGTCCTCAAAAGGCAAGACAAGTTAGACAATAGTGATCCTATGTGTGTCTCTTCTGCCAACTCAATTCATCTTAGAATGGTTATCCAAAGATCTAGAAGTAGAAAATCAATTTTTCCCTATTCTCCAACCAGCATTATAGGTAATAAAGCTACTATTTTGATTACCAGATGATTTCTCTTATTGTCAATTAATTCCAAAGGTAAAAAGGGAAGAAAGAAGTATTGTTTTTGTTTCTCTAATTGTAAAAACAGATACTCTGTCTTATCCATCATAGTGTTCCCCACAGTGCTAGAACATTGTCAAGAACATAGTGAATGCTCAAAAATTGTTTCATGAATGAAAACATAAATTAGTTAACATCAAAATCTAGTCTGTTCTTTTATTTAAGCCTCTTGGATTTCTTTGAGAAAAGTAGAGTTCCTCTTAGTGTCAGAGTCAACATTTTTCTTCTCTGCACATTTGTTCAATTTCTCAAGGGCTAATGGTCCATGCAACTCTTTTATCTCCCTGTTGGATACTTTGTAGTATGGTGACCACAAAGACTTTGTCAAGTACTTTGTCATCCTTTGTAATGACAAGATCTGTATGCATTTAAGTACTACCATCTGTCCTCCATTTGGGGAGTTCACAGAAATAACCAGGGCTCATTTTAATGAAACACTAAATCTGTATCACTCTAACTGTTGTCTCTGGTGGCTCATTGAAAGCTTTCTGAATGTTACTCTCTTCTCAAAACAAACAAACAAAAAGAAGAGAGAAACAAACAGTATTGCTTGACTGTAATTTCCTCTACTCCTTCTAGAATTTCAGGTGGTTATCAATTACTGAAATGACAAACTCAAAATAACCAAATAGTTCTCAAATATTTGACAGTGTTTCCTATTTGCACAGAAGAAAAATGCAGTATGTTGGAAAGTGTTCTTTGCAATAAATTCTGAGGCCAATTTGATACAAAACAAAGGGTTAGGAAATCCAGGTGGTAGTTCAATTTGATACAGTAGTAAAGGGGAAACTATTTAAGGAATTTGAGCCAGGAAAGATAGAAGGAAGGGCAGATAGTCATATAAGCATGATACCCATGTCATAACTTCCAAAATATAGACTCAGCCCTGGCCATTGATGAGAAATTCTGAATGAGAAAGGTATGCATTCAATGTGGCCCATTCACTGATCATACCCTTTGTAATGCTTGGGGAAGTGAGTCCAAAACCACCAAAATTTTGTGGTTACAGGGCTACAGATGATCAATCAGTTACAGACTCATAGAATGTTGGGGCTATGCAGAACTTAAGAAATATTCTGGTCGAACTCCTTCATTCTTTCTAAATAAGAGGTCACACACCAATTTGTAGAATCAAATTACGGTCACCTGTCTGGAAGTCCAGGGGAACTGATAACCTGATATGAATCAACTCAAAAAATTTGTTCTCTTTGACTTCTTAATAAACCCTTTAAAGGGGTGTGTGTGTGTGTGTGTGTGTGCGGGCGCACACATGCCACTCACAAGCTGTGTGACCTTGGAAAGGGGAACTAACCTCCTTGAACCCTAGACCTTGTAATAGACTTATAGTCTCTATTTCACAGATGAAGAAACAGGTTCAAAACAGATTCAGAGGGGTTATTTCACTCTCCCAAGGTCACACAGCTTGCAAGTGGCATAGCCAGGATGGGAACCCAAGTATCTCCAACTTTCACATCACCAGGCAGCCCCATATCCGCAACTGAGTAGGTTAACTTAACATATGCAGTTTCACCTGCAGGTAGGAGTCCAATATAAATCCGTCTTCTCCCTGCAGTCTGAAGAGGCAAACAATTCACAAAATTTAAATCAAAATGTAAAAGCCACTTTCCCTACCCATGAGACTAAGAAGCCCCACTTCATTTCAGGTGTCTCATTGGGTCTTCTTAAAAACTTCTTTCCTTTGGGCCATTAGAGCAAGTGCTGTCTGCAGGGCCAAACCAATTTAAAGGCCACAAGAGCAGACAAATCAAGTGGAGTGTCTTTGTAAACACTGCACTTCAATTTATTTCACAAGGGCTATAAAAGAGAGACTTTTATCACCACGCTCCTGTGATAAAAAAAAAAAAAAAAAAAACAATGGGGAAACACAGGTGCGATCTGCAGTGACAAGTGGAAAAGTCCAGCACGTGGACTGGGCAGAGCCTGGTGGTTACCGCAGAAAACAGCATCTCCGCCCGTGCCATCATGCCCGCCACTCACCAATGTGCTACTCTTCCTGTAAGAGAAAATGCCACGGGCCTGTCAGTGGCCAACGGGACACCTGGGTTCTTCTGAGAGGTGGGATGACAGTAGGCTGCTCCAGAGCAGGAACCTAGCAGCCAAAATAAATTGGATTCAAACCTCCACTCTTTTTCTTACCAGGACGCCTTGGGGCCAGCTTTGTAACCTTATTCTCAGATGCTGTCTGCCAAATTGAAGTAATGACACCTACCTCACAGGGGCATTGAAAAAATTACGTGTAATATGCATAAAACAAATTAGCACAGAGCCTTGAACTCGAAAGATCAGCTCAGTGGTTGATCTTTGCTGACCAGCTTACGTCTTTTTCATTTTCCCAAGTAAACAATACTACGGAATTTCTGAATCACTCCTCTTACAACTAGAGGTCATAAGGCCCTTTCCTCTGTATTATTATATGTAATATAGTGTATGTTCTTTGAAAGGTGGGCAGGGCAGTTGAGCATTGCATCCATTTGTCAGATAAGATGGGGCTGGGAGCTCCAAATAATAAACAACTTGTCTCAAGACACAGGCGACTAAGTGACACAACCAGGATTTGACCCCTGGCATTTTGTCTCCTACTTTATGCTCTTTTCTTTGACGTGCCCTAACGTGCCAAGTATTAAGATGAAGTCCAAATCAATATTACATTTTACCGTAAAATGAATCAAGAATTGGCCAGCTTAGCCTGCCAACCTGAAGGGAGGAGATCTCCCTTCCTCTTTAGAGTACCCTAATGTCACAGGTATTATTAGCAAAGCAGGCAGCTCTGTAGTTGTCTCTCTTTTATAAATAAGTATGAGCCTTTGGAATGAAATGTCTCACGGTAAAATTTTCTGGTGATGAAAGAGAACCACAGACTTTCTCACAGACCCACTTTGCAGTTTTGGAGTGGGTCCAAAACTTGTGCTGCTCATCAATTCGGGGAGACTTCACAGTGACATGGTAGGACTCCTGAGTAAAGAGACAAGGTATTCAGGTTTCGGTACCGGCTCTGCCTTGGACCAGCCTGCTGGCCTGCAGCAAGTGACTTCAGTCACCTGGACTCATCTCTAACATGAGAAACTTGCAAATGATCCCTATCATTGCTTTAAATTTAACATTCTTGTACTCAACTGACTTTCAGAGGCTACATGAAATATCCCCGGAAGGGTAATGACTCTGATAAAACAAGGGAATTGCTAATCTGCAAACACTATTTTAAATGCCTAGCATTTAAAAGCACTATATTTTCTTGTAATATGTTATATTGGCATAAGCCCCACATGGTAGAAACAAAACCTAGATTTAGAGTCAGACGACCTGGTGGGACCTCTAGTTACACTGACTATCTGGGTGAGCCTGGAAAAGTCAGCTGACTTCTCTGAGTTTCCCTTCGCTCAATCATAAGATGGAACTAATATTCTCCTGGCTTTTTGTACATTACTGTTGTATCAAACTTGTGAATGTTCTCCATCAATTGCTGCAATATGCATTCATATTATGTATGAATTGCACAAATCTGTGTGTGATAAATGCCCTAGTTCCTTCGGGTTCCTACAACAAATTGAATCCTCCACCTCCAACCTGTAAGGTAGAAAGAAAATTTCATGTTCCAAATCATTACTTCCATGGAACTCCATTGCTTCCATGCTCCTTCTGGATCCCTGAGAAGATATCAAGGGTCACAAATAGTTTGGAATATTCCTATAAGGGCTACTTTCTGTTACTTCTGAAAGGACCTGTCATTTGCATGGCCTCTTGGTCTCTTGTGGGCAGGCAGCTCCTTCATTCAGGTAGAGGGTCCTCATGTGGCAGCAACTAGCCAGCCCCTTCCTACCCCCTTCATTCAGATGCAAACAAGAGCCTATCACATGTGCTCATACACAGAGCAACTCTCTCCACAGAAATGCAACTAACAACACCCTAGGGAATATGCCTGCCCTCAACATAATCTCTCTACTCTAGCTGTGTTCCTACGTTCCTAGTTCAGTGCCTTGCCCCTGAATATTACCCAGCTGTAATGTCCCCTTAGCAAGTCTAGGTTGTGTCAGCAATAGTCTTGAGGGAACAGCACATTCTGCCACTCCATGCTACGATTCCTGGTGCCAAGGAAAACAAGGGGCTGTCTTCCTGAGATATGATAGACAAAATATCCACAACATAAGAAAAAACAGGGCCCTGGCTGGTAGCACAGTGGATAAGGTGCCGGCCTGTGAACCCAAGGGTCACAGGTTCGATTCCCCAGCCAGGGCACATAACCAGGTTGCAAACTAGGTCTCCAGTCAGGTCTGTGGCTGGAGGCAGGTGAAAGGCAACCATACATTGATGTCTCTCTCCCTCTCTGCCTCTCTCTCTTCCCCTCTTTCTAAAAATAATGAAATAAAATCTTTTAAAAAAGAAAAAACAGAAATGTATTATATATGATATACTCATATCATACATAAATAATGTCCAATATGGTACATAATACATTATATAAATGAATAAATGACCTCCACTCCTGTTTTCTTACTTTTGTTGTACATAAACAGCACTTGGGAAGTTTAAATTGCAAAACACCATTCTTAACATCGATGGCGTTACAGATGTAAGGAAACTTCCTGAAAGCTTTGGGCCATATCATTTGAGATTTATATAGCCCAAAAGCCTAGTGTTTTGCTTTTAAATTGGCATGTTTACATTCCAGGCATTGTAAAATGAGCCTTTTTAGCTCAAGGTGATTTGACGGAAGTGCTCCTGGGCCATGCTCGAAGCACAACTTTCCCGTTGTCAAAGAGGTGAGGCATTTGGCCCTCTCCTGGGGCCACATGGAAGACCGAAATGCAGAACAAAATGTTTGCTCAATTACTCAAGTGGATTACCCTGGCACATTTTGACCCACCCACCCCAACCACCCTGACTCCTGTCATCCTCTTCCCTCTTTCCTTCTTCCCTTTGGGTGTGCTTAGGGGAAGTGTCCACTCTGTGTCTCCTGTGCCAACCCTCATCAGAAGGCAAGGGTTTCTGTAATGGGGGAGCAAAGAGACTCATGCCAGAATAGACCCACAAATGCACCCAGTTCACTTTGGTAAGCAGGCACTGTGTGGCCGGTCCAACCTGTATATGTAACCAACTTGTCAAAGAAAAGCTGAGCACTGGCCATTAGCCATTCTGCATAGAAGGTAATGGATATTTATCCCCTTTACTTTTTCCTTTAGGGAAAGAGGTTGGGACAGAAAATAGAATTTTCAAAAATTTTCAAGGTGGCCCCAGGCATACTCTGAAGACTTTAACTTTGTAGGCTAAAACTCCAAGATGGGCTGTGAGAGTCTTACATTGCTTTCTCAGTCCTAGCACAGACCTAAGAGTTCTGCTGTCACTGTTGCTCTTCAAGTTATGCACAGATTAAGCCTCATGTGGTTGAGATGTGTTCCATACAACAAAGAGTGGAAAATCATAGGCTCACAGAACCACATTGCCATGCCAGATGGGTCCCTCTACCAACTTACAGGCCAGTTTGCTCCCTCTGCCATCTTTCCCTGTCACATGCAATTGAAAATCACCTCATCAAATTTACAGACTGATACTGTCAGGCTGTAAACAGTCAAAACTGTGGTCATTAAATACATGTTGCAAATAGGATCTACAATATGTTTTCTTATTGGCAATATCCAAAATCACAATTAGCAAATCTAGGCAAGACATTGGATTTAGATTATCTTTAAAATGCTTCCTAAAAGTGCACATGTGTATTTGCAGGAGAATAAAGCAATCAGTTTGACAACTGTATATTAAGTGTCTACTGTTTGGATTTTCGCATGTGTAACTTTACATATACTTCACTCACCTACTCAGAAAATTGCAGTGGCTCCCCATTATTTGAGGAACAGAGCTGATGCCTTGAGACTCTCCATGATGTGGCACCAACCACTCTTCTGGTTTCAGCTCTCACAACTCCTGCTATGCTGCAAGTGCATTTATAGATGTACATTCACACGGCTTGAGCCATGCGAAACTACTCTCAATTTCCCAAAGTAGTCACTTAACTTCATCCTTGGATCAGCCATTTTCAACCTTTATCAAGGTTGGAAATATGTTTAGAAGGTAAATTCTGGGTTTAATTCATGTTACAATTCAGTAGAACTGGGGTGGGGCCAATAATCTGTATATATAAGCATTCCAGTTTGTTCTCATAGAGGAGGCTCAAGAAACACATGATAAGAAACACTGGATCATTTGCATACATATAATCTTTGCTCTCTCTGATGCCATTCTCTCTCTATTTAACCATAAAATTTCTTTGTATTCCCCAAGGCCCCAGTTAGATGTAACCTCTTTTCCCTTCTACTCGGAGTAAATTACTTCTTCCTCTGTATTCCCCATATACCGAGTACACATCACTTGTACTAAATTTGTCACATCTCATTTTACTTATAAGTATCTTCTTATCTAATAAGGTAGATTGCAAGTTACTTGTAGACTCCAACTATGTACTGTAAGTGTTCAATAAATATTTGATTAATAAATGGTCTTTGAGGATAAGATTTACCTTACTTCAAACTGCCTTTACTTTCATTTCCAACTGAATAAACCCTAAAAAGTCTCCATTTCAGATTAATGTTTCTTTTTTCATAAACCCTTCTCTGATAAGCCCAGGAATATATATATCCTTTCTTCTGTGTGACGACAGGCCTTGTTTAGTCCTTCTCTCAAAGCATGTATCTCACTATTTTGTATTACATGTGCCTATACGCAGTCTTATTTCCTCTCTTTGACTGTGCTTATTGTCTTGTTTATTTTTGTATCCCACAGAGCACAGAGCAGAGTGCCTAGCTCATAAGACATCTTCAAAAAATATTTGTAAAGAATTGAATTGTACATAGCCAATGCAATTTTACCTAATAAAAGTGTAAAACCCATTCACAACTGAAAAATCTCCTTTTTCTGCTTCTAGTTACAGTAGGGATAAAAAGATTTAAAAACCATAAAAGGTCCTGGCTGGCATGGCTCAGTGGATTGAGCACTAGCCTGTGAACCCAAGGGTCACTGGTTCAATTCCTAGTCAGGGCATGTACTGAGGTGCAAACAAGGTCTCCTGCCAGGTCCCCAATTGAAGGCAGGTCAAAGGCAACTATACATTGATGTTTCTCTCCCTTTCTTCCTCTTTCCCTTCCCCTCTCTCTAAAAATAATGAATAAAATCTTTTTTAAAATCATTAAGACACCAAGAATAATGCTTTACTCTTTGGATATAGCTTAAGATTTCAAAGTTTGTAGCAGATGGGCAAGTGACAGTTTCAATTTTCTAATATAGTAGTTTACAACTCTGAAAAAATATTTTACTTGTACAGGTCTCTGTCTTATTAGACTCTTTCTACCATTTATAATAGTTGCTATTATTATTATTTTTGGTTCTGGGGGTATATAAACTCAGGTGGAGAAATAATGTAGCATCTATACAGATGCTACCATGCTGTATAGAAGTTTTGACCTGCTTACCCTAAAGGGATATCCAATATTTCCTCTCTCCCAATATTCAAAATATCAATGACTAGAAAGAACAAGAGAAAAGAGCTATTCATTCATTCATCCATCAATCCATCCATTCCATGAGCACTGAGGTATGCTTAAATGCAAAGACCATGTTTTCATCTTCTTTGTAGGCTGAGACTAACCGCAGCCTCTGCCCAGTGCAGTTCTCTTTAGGACTTGTTGATCAATGAACAAATGAATGAACATATGAGCAATAAGGAAAAAGGTTCCCCTTTTTCCCTAACCTTTCACTAACCAAAAGGATATACTGGCAGAGTCCTTCCAAGCTGTTAAAATAAAAATGAGTTATTATTGATTTGTGAACAACATAAGCCATTTCCTTAAACTCTTGAATAGTCTACATTCTTGCCATGTGTTTAACTTTAGAAAGAAGAGTTTTGTCAGCCAAGGAAACCCTTTTTTATACAAAGGATATACTTAATCTGTAATTTTTTCAGTTTATTTCAAAAGAACTATTTACTTTACCTACATGTATGATCTTAACCTGGGAAAACAACTCATGTTTCATCTTCCTCCAACAACTGTGAGATGTGCAAATAAAGTTCCAGGAAGTGGATAGATGAAACATATCTGGAATTAACAGTTATCTTTGGCAATCAGCCTCCAGTCAGTTGACAATGAAATGTAATTAAGCTTTTGGTAGAAAGAAGTAAAAAAAATAAAAGAATAACCAAGAAGTCACTCATTGTCAAAATACTGCTGGTGGTACTCTACGGAACGTAAGACAGGAAGATGCCCGTCAGCGTGGCAGCTTCGGGAAACAGCAGCAAAGGCAGCCACACAATCGCACAGTGTTCAATGATGACTGCAGATTGCTTGGAGTAAAGGCTTCATGCAGCTTTCTAAATGGCTGAGCTCCAAAAGGGCAAAACTGTGTTAACTACAGGCACCATAGCCACCGCCACTAACAGAGGGCTGTGCTACCTCAGGGAGCCTGGTGTACTGTTTGAAAAGACTTCCTGCTCCACCATAGCCTGTTAGCTATTCTCACCTGCAGGAAGGGAAGCTCCCCCAGGGAGAGGTCTATATTGATGTCCTATGACAAAGCACACTCCAGGAATGCACTAAACCAGGACTGGTGAGCTTTTCTTTCCCTGGGCTTTTATTCTAATGCTGCAACCGCAGGAAATTAAGCATGCAGGTGAACATTTACAAGAACTGTCCAGAGCCCTTTTATATCTTATGAAAGAAGTCTGCATTATCGTCCCACTGTTGAGAGCAGGGGAAAATAGATAACAGCTAAATCAGGAATTGTCAAACCCAAGCAATTGTCAAGAATTAAATGATGGTGCTGAATACAAGTCATCATTGAAATGCACAAAAGCCTCTACAGCAATGTTAAAAACTTCAAGACATTGCAGATTTTTCCTGAGCCCCCTATGTGGCAGCAGTATTGAAGACATTGTGTTAGTAAAAATGTCAGCTGTAGAGTCTGTCTTGTACCTCATTACCTGGAAATGCCATTGGGGTTTTTATACTCTTCTGAATAACTGTTTACTGGCTGGTACCGACTTTGAACATTGCTGTTACATAAATAACAAACCATTCAAAGAAACATGAATAACAAAATATGAGGTTGGAATGAGCATGAAATGTTCTGGAGCATCAAAGAAGAAAGATATACGGGAAACAGCTGGTATGTTCAAAGCTGAAGATGAGCTATTAAACCAGGAAATCTATTCTAGAGACCATCGTAACAGTTTTGCCTATCAGAGTATCATTCCAATATTACCTAATCTAGCCTAAGAACTCCAGAATCTGAAGAAGACATTACATATCTTGTCAAGTTCTAGAAAGCAGAGTGTATTTTTTTAAAATAAGAAATAAACCCAAGTCACTACTGAATAAATATTGGAACTAAATATAAAACAAAACTGCAGAGCTAACTAATGAAGAAATATGAAGTGGTCAGACCAAGAAAGGGGACCCAAATGATTGTTATTTGTTGTAAAGCAAATAATCATTAATCTGCTCTATTCCAGAAACCTCACGTGGGTATTCAGAATCCATATTACCATAGATAAATATTAAAAATGTGACTGTTCTCACTGTTGGAGAGGCTGATTACAGACAATCAAGGGAAACAGGCTAGACCAATCTATGTGGTATTAAGTTGATCACATGATTAACTTCATATAGATACATACAGTTAAATATAGAAATATTTATACATATGTGTAGGTACACTCACTGGTCAATATACACAACTATCTTTCGTCATCCAAGAGGGCCCCCCAAAAATCAAATTTCAGTAATAATGAGCACATGTAACACCCAGATTTTGGTTTCTAATACCAACAGGAGCAATGGCTGATCTTACAAGAAGTGTGGGAGGTTTTTTTTAAGATGAGCCCATTGCCTCTTGAAATACCACAAATTAAGTAAAAAACTATTCATGCACACTCACCAATGTTAAAGGGATTCAGAAGTGAACTAAATGACCTCTCAATGGTCAAAGATTTGAACAACTTGAACATCAAAAGAAATAAAGTAGTATTGAATTATAATGCAACATAGAAAACAAATGTTCATGAGTCCATATCAATTATAAATAAATGATGGTGAAGAGACTAACTTCCCATGTAAAACAATCTAAATAAATAATGTAGATATTTCAACTTAAAGGAGTGGGATCATAACTCCTCTCATCTTAAGTATAAGCCATGCATAGTGACTCTTTTCCCAAGGAGTTGAGTGTGGAAAGAAGTCAACTTCAATAGTGATAAATCTAATTGACAGTATGTATGTGCCCTTGATATGATGTGAGGAAATTGCACTCTACCTCCTAGAGTCCCTTCCCAAAAACCCATAACCCCAGCCTAATCATGAAGAAAACACCAGGCAAATTCCAATGGAGGGTTATCCTACAATATACCTAACCACTACTAAAACTGAAAGCTGAAACTCAAACATTTTGAAAAAAACAAATAGGAGAAAAGTTTCATGAAAATGTATGTAGTAGGAAAAACATTTGTAGCTGGAACATGAAAAACACAAACAATAAGGGAAAACATTCATAATATGAATGCCAGAAAAATGCAAAGTTATGCCCTTCAGAAGATGTTAAGAAAATGAAAAAGCAATCCATAGATTTGGAGAAATCATACACAATACATATATCTGACAAGTGACTTATAGCCAGAACATATGAAGATCTCTCATAATTGAATAACTGTCCATTTTTGAAGTGTCAGAATCAAACTCACTGCACAAATCATTGCTCATAAGAGGAATGCAAATTAAGACCCCAATGAAATACCAATACATCTACACTACCATGGCTAAAATAACAAGACTAACAATATCTAGTTTTGGCAAGTATATGGAGCAATTGCAACTCTCAAATATAACTAGCAGGAATATAAACTACTATTCCATTTTGAAAATCAGTCTGTCTACATCTGATAAAGTCAAACATAAATTTGCCATACAAAACAAAAAGTGCTCTCCTGGGTATTCATTCAAGAGAAAAAAACATCTACAGAAATAAATGTATGGGAATGTTCAATGCATCTTTATTCATAATACAGTCATGTGCCAAATACCAACATTTTGGCCAATGATGGGCTGCATATATGATGGTAGTTTCATCCAATTATAAAGAATCTGAAAATTTTCTATCTTCTTCTAATGTTATAGCCATCATAACATCATAGTGCATCACATTACTCAAATGTTTGTGGTGATGCTGGTGTAAACAAGCTGTAGAAAAGTAGAGCACATACAATTATATATGGTACCTAATACTCAGGAATGATAACAAACAACTATGTTGCTGATTTATGTATTTACTATAGTTTTATCATTATTTTAAAGTTTACTCTTCCTAATTATGAAAAAGGGGGGAAGGGTTTGCCATAAAAGCTTGCAATGTTATACCAGCAGTAGCCTTGTGCATCTCAGGCTTACTTGCATTATTTTCTCCTCTGCTCGATTTAATCTTATGATGTTTTATAAATTTAGCATAGCATATGTGTACAGTATTATACAGTAATGTCCTAGGCCTTCACACTCATTCACCACTTACTTAATGACTTACCCAGAGCAACTTCCAATCCTGCAAGCTTTATTCATGATAAGTGCCCTATAAATGTGCTATACTTTTACTGTACTTTTTCTATGTGTAAATATGTTTAGATACACAAATACTTACCATTGTGTTATAACTGCAAACACTATCCAATATAGTAACATTCTGTACAGGCTTATCACCTAGGAGCAATAGGTAGGTCCTATATCCTGGGTGTGTAGTGAACTATACCATTTAGTTTGTGGAAGTGCATTCTATGATGATTCCACAATCATAACATCACCTGAAGAGGCACTTCTCAAAATGTATCCCCATCATTAACTGGTGCGTGACTGTACTAAAAAACCTGGAAACAACCAATGTTGAGTTAGGTGAACAAATCAAGCAGGATACTACTCAGCAATAAAAAGTAATAAACTACTTAGTCATCATAGTTGATAACACTATATTGCATATTGGAAAGTTGCTAAGAGAGTAGATCTTAAAAGTTCTCATCACGAGAAAAAATTATTGGCACTATGTATGATGACAGATGTTAACTAAACTGACCGTGGTGATCACTTTAAAATATACACAAACTGAATGTTTGTATCCCCAACTCCCAAGTTCATATGTTGAAATTCTAATCCCTAATGTGATGCTATTAGGAGGTGGGGCCTTTGGGAGGTAATTGGGTTTAGGAGAGGTCATGAGGGTGGAATCTCCCATGATGGGATTAGTGTCCTTATATATAAAAAAAGAAAGACTAGATCTCTTCTTTTCTCTCAGACATCTGAGGATACAACCAGAAGGCAGCCATCTGCAAAACAGATGCACTCACCAGACACCAAATCTGACACCTTGATCTCAGACTTTTCAGCCTCCAGAACCATGAGAAATAAATGTGTGTTGTTTGAGTTGCTCAGCCTATGATGGTTTGTTACAGGAGCTCAAACTGGCTAGGACACTACCTTTGGTATCTTGGCTCCTGCAGCTTCCTGTTGGCTTTGGGGTTGCCACTCCCATAGGATTGCTTGAGGGTTAGGAAGCAACAAATGGAGGAAAGAGAAATTAATATTTTAAAGGTGGGAGAGGTTTCTGCACTCTTAATTAGCTTTATAAAATCACTTTAATGCTTCTTAAGCCAGAACTGGAGGGCTTCTCCTGGAGCACTCTCTGCCCACACCAACACCCACTTCTAGGTTTTCAGCTGCATTAAGTTCTACTCCAGATATGCTGAAGTTAACTAAATGGTACACTTAGTTTAGGGGTATTTTGCATTTTTGTATTCTCCCTGATCCTCATGTTTCTCAATGCTATTTCCTGCCTGTGTTTTATAGCTGCATTCATTGAGTCTCCATAGCATGAGGCACCTGAATATCCTGTTCAATTCTTTTTTTTTAAAGATTTTATTTATTATTCTTAGAGAGACAGAAAGAGAGAGAGGCAGAGAGGCAGAGAAACATCAATGTATGGTTGCCTTTCACCTGCCTCCAACTACAGACCTGCTGGAGACCTGGCTTGCAACCTGGTTATGTGTCCTGGCTGGGGATTCAAACCAGAAACCTTTGGGTTCACAGGCCAGCACTTATCCACTGTGCCACCAGCCAGGACTTAATTATTCTTAATTTAGGGGTTTATATATTCCTTAAAGCTGAGAAACTCTTGTTCTATCTGCCTGAATAAAGTTAGACTTCCAGTAGTATGGCATTTATTTCCACAAAATTAAATTCCTTGAAAATTGCTTTTATGCCACATTACAGTTATTAATATTCCTTTATCTTCTATCAAAGGTCATTGCCAGAAGCAAACATGGTATTTGTAACAGAAATCAGTATAAAAATGTTAAGGCCACCACACATTACATTACTCAATGACCCTTTCCAATGTTCCATATGAGGTTTTCTTTTATATATATATATATATATTAATATAATGCTAGAAAAAAATTCTCTCAAGAAACTAGAATGCTTAGAACTTCCAATAACAAGAGTTTCATCAGTGATTTTATACCTCATTTTTTTTCCCCTGCTACCAGAAAGCACAGAAGTAAATCAGAAATTGTATTTTATTTGCCATAATTATATTATTCTATTTTCCCTGTCCTCATTTTTTAATCTCCCTCATAGTCTTTTATTATGTCATTGCATGTGCTTGTTATATACCTCCTCAGAATTTTTGTAGAATGAGGCAGAGAATAAATAAATAAATAAGATGAGTAACTAAAGCTTTGTTACTTTTCCAGGACTTTTTACCCATCCAATGGAAACTTATCTTTTTTCTTCTGATTTTTTTTTTTAACAAGCAGAAAGATATCAAGGGTTTTGCCTGATTAGTTCATGTCCTAAAGCATTTTGCTCCTGTATTTACATTGACATCTGCAAAGGCTAATGGAATTTCTCTCTGAAATGGGGGATCATTAAGTCAAAGAACAAAACAAAATGGGCAAGGAAAAGTGAAGTTGTCCATGTCCATAACAATAGGCAGTGATGCTGGTGTGCCTGGCAATCATTATTGAATTTATGCAGTGCTTTGCGGCATCTGGAAACTTTTTTGCTTGACTTGGGGTTGCAATCCATTCAAAACCTTAAACACACTCTTCACGGCTTATTCTCCTGTTGGTCAGAATTCAAACAACTTGAGCGCATGAAAGCCTGGGGCACTGATTGGAACTTAGGGACATTGAGCTATTTCACTCAGTGATAAAAATAAAAAGCAATTACAGTGGAACTCATTTCCCCTGAGAACATAAGAGCGAACCCTCTACTTGCCCACTTGCAGCACAATTTCACAAAATTGAAAAATATGACTGTTTAGAAAATTAGGTTAATGTCAGCACCAGACTGGAACTGATGGAGTTCTATTTATTGCCTCTACTGTGCTCTTCACTCCCAATAATATTGAGCTCCCCAGGTCTGAGGCCCTGATGCTGTATCTCTGCAGCCTTGCAGGGCTCTCTGTCACTTTGTAGTGTCTCTCAGTACATAAACCAGCCTTTCCATATGGCAAGCTTTGATGTCCGGCCTCCAGGTTAGTCCTACTTCCACCTTCCTATCAAGTCACACTGCCCTTCCTCTTCTCTTCCCAGGTAGCCATGAAGAAGAAACTGCCCTAAAGCTCATTTGCATGCTTCCTTGTCCCTCCATCTCTTTATTCCTTTCCAAAGCACATTCCCTTTTTCATTGACTGCCAATGTAATTCTGAGGTCTGGATACACTGACTTATATCTAGCAATGTCTTGACAGGCTCCTTGAGTCTCTCCTTCAGAGGCTCTAAACCCTATCAACATTGCCAGGGGTGACAGCTATTTTCATCATTATCCAGCAAAACCCCAAACAGGTCAATAAGTCTACTAACAAAGCAAGAGTCTCAAGGTATAGAATGATTAGTTACTATGAGATCGATTTTTATAGTGGGTGACCCAAACATGAAGGGATGTACTCCCTCCTGTTGCAATTGTAAAGATATCCATTGCCAGTACCTTATACTCAATTCAGGAGTTATTGCATCTCTATTCCATCTGGCTTCCTTCCAGTACTGAAATGATAAAGCTGCTGAAGAAATGGGCCTAGATTCCACAGTGATGAGCTAGAAGGGACTTTAAAGCTCTTCTGATCCAAAACCCATATTTCTTCTAACAATTATAGAAGCAGAGAATCTTGAGAGGTGACAACCAAGGTCAAAGCAAGAATTTTAACCCAGGAGGTCCAATTTACAGCCACCATTTTTCCGTAAGACCTTTCTGCTTATTTTCTTTACCAGGAAAACTTCCTTCTCTAAATATCTTTATCACTGACTTCTCTATTGCTATTAATATCACCAGTCCTATACGACATTTGAATATTTGTCTTTGTTTTGTTTCTCCTTTTAAATCATTTTTAATTCTATAGATAAAGCATCTGGTATTTCTAGCTTCCTTTACATTTCTTTATTCTTCTGCCAGTTTAGTCCATTTTCACCACCTACTATGATGACATTTTAGCCTCCAAGTTGCTGGCACACTAATATTTCTAAATTTCTAAAATTTAGAAATATTTCTAAATTATACTCCTGTATTGCCACTTCCTTGTCAAAATCCCTCTGTAACCCCTCATTCCCTACAAACCAAGTGCAAGTTTAATGTTCTCCCAAGTGTTGAGGGAATTTCAGTCAGGAAGATATTTGCTGATTCCTTGTTACTGAGATTGAAACTAAGGTAGATTCTAGAGGCCCATGAAGGTTGGGCCAGCGGTTGCCCTTAGTGCCTGGGAGATAAATGTAACTAAGCAATGAGTACTTATGGTAACTGAGGGGCAGTGTTGATCAGAGTGTTTCCATAATAGCATTAGGAGTCAAGAGTTCGTGCACCATGGTGCATTCAGAGAAATGGAGACTAGGTAGAGGTCAGAAGCCAAGGCTGGCAAATGCCAAGCAAAGCTGTGTAAGAAGTCTACTTGCAGACTGTGAATACCATGGCCTGGTGGTCTCTGACACATACAGAGTGCTAGCTATTCAACAAAGCCTTGACTAGACTTTGGTTTCAGTTATGGAACCAGAATAAACAAGAGAAGGGAGGTATCTTCATTATTAATCATAAAAATGCAAGACATTTCTTTAGCATTTAACGTGCAAACATTATTTTCCATATGCGAAGTCCTCAAAGTCTTTTAGATAGAGAAGAAACATTGTTTTTGGTTTATAAATGACATATGAGAGATGACCTATAAATGTCTGTTGGGTGGCTGATTTGTTAATTGTGATTAATTGTGTCATTGATTGATCAATGATCCATAAGAAAAGTGACAGTTCTTTCCTCCCAATAAGGCAGGGTGACCGTTTTATCTATGTGAAACTAAAGCTTGAAGATGTGAGTTGGCTACTCTCCTAACACCTAACTTGCAAATTGACCCAGAGTTTGAACTTGAGTTTCCTAAGAACATTTTAAGAATTCTTTTTATTATACTCATATTTTTATAGACCAGCCTTTCTGGCACCCTTGGTACCATTTGAACAATTTCCTTGACATCAAGCTAGCTCTATACTTACTGATAGAGAAAGGGTCCTAAAAATCTACCTTGACTACAGGGTATATCTAACCAGGAGGACCACAGAGGATCAAGAACAAGTAGTAAGGGTATCTTCTGCTGCTATTCCCTTCTGAACCCCCATATGCTGGGTATGATAAATATGATAAATACATTTATATAATATATATGGGTAATAAGTAATAAGGCCATGCTAAAATAATTAGATATAAAATACTTTATATTCCTTTCCAGAAATATGAAGCAGAAATTCTAAATTTTTCCTTCTTCCCTAGTAGTCTTTTCCAAAGTACTTTACTCGCTCTTTTTCAGTATGAAGCTTTTATAATCTGGATGCATGTCAATAATAATTTTATTTCTTTTTCTGTGTTTTGTTTTGTTTTGTTTTGTCAGTGAATGGAATAGCTGGGTGAAAGACAATTCTGAGAATAGATGAAAGGGAAGCAGAAGTATTTTCACCCACACTGGACTTAAAAAGTGAGATAAATATTTTGTATAGCATGGCTATTTACTGGAATATAAGAAAGGGTAGCAGGCTCTACAGTTGAGTGTCAGGAGTTTGACAGTAATTCAGTGTAAACAGCCACCACTTACTAAAATGATCTTCTTGATGGGTACAAATAAGACTCATAGAAAAGATGTTTTAAATGACTGTGGAGGTGGATCTGTAGGTGGTCCTAAAATTCAGAATGAAAAGGTTGAATCTGATTTTTTTAAAAAGAAGAAGGAATAAAGACACAATGATGTTTAAATGAATCATATTTAAAAGCCTATTCTATGAGAAAATACTTGGAAACCAAAATTTTAAATCAGTTAATGGCACCTATTTAAAATAATAATTCAAAATATTCTACATCAACAGAGCTGTTGCAATATAGAATAAAATGTCATTTAACTATATCACCTTCAAAAATGTATTTGTTGAAGCTTCTCACATGCATAGAACCAATATCTAATAAGTTATCAGACATTTTCTTTGAGCTTATAACTTTTGAAAGTATTGACATAAGAAAATACTTTTGTTTATTTTTTCTTTGCAACTGATTTTTAATCTTATTTTCTTTTATTTATTTTATTTTTTAAGATTTTATTCACAATTTTTAGAGAGAGGGGATGAAAGAGAGGCAGAGAGGGAGAGAAACATCAATGTATGGTTGCCTTTCACCTGCCTCCAGCTATGGACCTGGCTGGAGACCTGGCTTGCAACCTAATTATGTGCCTTGGCTGATGAATCGAACTAGTGACCTTTGAGTTTGCAGGCTGGCACCTTATCCACTGTGCCACCAGCCAGGGTTCAAGAAAATACTTTTAAGTAACAAACAAATCTAGGACATATACATATATATAACTACTGAGATACTAGAAATAGGAAACAAGGTTATGATTGGTGTTCTAGTGATAAAGAATACATTGTTAACCTGTTCAGCTAGTTTCTGATCATACATTTGCAAGAAGGCATCCAAATATATTTTGTGATCATGGTGAGTTCCTCCCCATGCTAAGTTAGTTGGCCTAACTCAGTCTTTCAACTTGGGAAGAAATGAGGAAGGGAAAATGGAAGATAAAGGAAAGAAGGAAAGAAGGAGGAAAGGGAGGGAGGGAGGGAGGAAGGAAGGAAGGAAGGAAGGAAGGAAGGAAGGAAGGAAAGAAAGAAAGAAGGCAGGCAAAAGAAGAGGGAAGGGAGAGAGGAGACATTTAATGAAGAGACAGAAAGATAAGAAAGAAGTAGAGAATACTGAAAGAATGGGAGGGGAATAAGAGAAGTCAAATTGGCTGTTACAGATAGTCACAGAGATGTGAGTGAGGTACTGCACAGGGAATACAGTCAATAACTTTGGGATAACTATGTATGGTGCCAGATGGGTAATAGAAACATCAGGGTAACACTTTGTAAAGCATATGATTGTTTAACCATTATGCCATACACCCAAAACCATTACAGAAAAATATTGAAAGTAAACTCTAATTGAAAAAAATTTTTAATTTAGTTTTTTAAAGAGAGAAGGATGACAAGGCAACACATATTGTCTACTAGGAACTTAACATCACAAACTCTTTTCATCGACACATAAACCCTGCTTTGTGACTATTATCAACATCATTCTCTAGATAAGAAAAGTGATGCTCAAGAGGAATAATTACTTGTTCACAATTAACAAATGAAGGAGCCAGATTTTCAGTCTAGAACAGTGGCCCCACACCAAATACCCTTAACTATAGACTCTGCCTGGGGCTCTCCCATGGTTCTGTCACAGTGCTGTGGGGCTGTGGAGGTGTGTGCTCTCCCTTCAGGAGAACCTGCTGCAGGGAGGACAGGTAATTGGCCATCTTCATCTGCCACACCTTTAAACTCACTGCAGATTCACACCATACCTCTCCTAGCTGCTCCCAGCCAATGAATGAGCACAGATGAATCAGGCAATTTCTGCCAACATGGGATGCCCTTCGCAGGCCCCTGTTGCACAGGGAGCCCCCATTGGTAAGGCTGAAACTTCCTGAGAATTGTGTTGGGGTGGGAGAGTCTCAGCTGATCCTTCTTTCTTCCTGCCTTTTCACAAATGGCAAACCCGCACTGCAGCATGAAGATTCTTCCCTTTTCCCAATTCACCTACTTCATGCTTCATAGGTGTTTACCCAATAAACCCCTTACAGGTCTAATCCCACCATACAGTTTACTCCTTAGAGGACCTGAACTGACACAAATGCACATTCACATGCATAGCAATGCCCAGGTAAATCCAGACTTTCACAGTCTAGATGCAGCTTGGATAAGGTAGGCTATGGGTTTACATACAATTCTCAGCACACTCATTGTAATCTCCAGAAAAAAAAAACATCGTAGAGCATAACACTCTCCACCAATGCCACTACTACTAATGAGTCAACAAAACCACCAGAAGATGACAAGTGTTCCACTGAGAAATGACCACTCCAGCTAGAATTGAAGGCACACAGGCGTCTCCTTGGTGTGAGTGAGAAAGTGGAAGCTACACAGACCATGGGGTTTATTCTTGTCAGTCCCAATCAGAGGTTTAAAACAAAAATTAGCTATTTAAGAGGTGATCCCCCAAAGTAGCCCCCCTTTAAAGTATCATTGTCATTCTTAAGTTATTTTTTAAAGACTCTGGAATTTTTCCACACCACAGAGAAGAAAGAGACATGATCACAGTCATGTCAACCCCCACCAGTCCACATCACAGCACATACCCATTCTTATATGCCCCTCGGTGACTGCAAATGCTTTCCGTTAGCAAATGTCTGATTCACATATTTTCACATTTTAGAGGAATAAATGCATCATAAATTGGAGAAAAAGGATAGCAAATCTCAGTGTTCTCACAATAATCCCCCAGTTAATTCGCTGTTTTCACACTGTTCCTATAACTTATATAAGATCAATATAAGTAATATCCCAGGCATGAGAATAACACAGTACGGTGGAATGTCCATAATCTTATATTACAGTGTTGAGTTTTCTCTCTAACATGATTTGAGAAAATAGCATATACAGTAAACACAGAACGGTTACCAATTAGAATATATAAACTTTTCCATTTTTATGGTTTTAGACAAATCAAATTTCCTGGCCACAATTTTATGAGGATTTGGCCAGATTACTGCATGCCTCAGTTATTACTCCCTCTTAACACAGAGTCTCTTCTATGTAAAATTTTTTTTTCTGTTTTCTCCACCACAATAATAAATCTACATCTGCCTCTTAATTCTAAGTTCCACTATATTTATTTGGTGATAATGTGTTTATATCTTACATGTCAAAGACTAGACAATTAAATAACTGATAAAATCTGAAATATATACTATTTGTTGGCATTTTATTCATTTCATGACAAAAATATAATCATTGAGATTACCATGTAAATATTGTTACACAGGATGTAATACAATAACAATAAAATTAAAAAAAAAAAAATATTGTGACACAGCAAAGTAACTCCATCATTTAAAAGAAGAAAATGTGGTTTCATAAACTAAAAACTAAAACTACTGACCTCTTACTGTTTCAACAAACAAAATTTAAGCCCATCTTAAATGTTGACCCTCCTCCTTTTGAAATAGTAACTAAGATTTTCATTTTAAAAAATTATTATTTAAAGATAAAAATAAAAATAAATAAGTTTTGTGTGGCCAAAATTACTTCACTCTGTTGCAGCAAACTGAATTTCCAAGGACTGACACAGAGTGACTCTTACAGTTAAGTTAGCATTTTCCATTTATTGTTTTCAGCTTTAAATAGCCAAGCATTATTCTTATTAATAATAATAATAATAATAATAATAATAATGAGCTACAGAAGCTTTAATGTATTGGTTACAACAGTTGTGGCCCACTATAAGAAAACCTAACATATAACAAATTTATTTATAAATATTTAGGACTGATTATTAATATTATCAGAAAATTTCTTATCTTCAGAAATGATTTAATACAGAGCATTTTCAATTGTATTGTATAGCCTATTTAATATTAAGTAGTAAATGTTCAAATGGTGGCCTCTAAGCTACAGTTCTCTTGTAGAATGTTTAATGGGATTGGTTAAGAAATGTCAAGGTGCCCCACAAATGGATGATTCCTTTTTAGTAAAATCTCTAGGCAGAAAAGGCTTTATTTAACAAATGGGCATAGAAATCTTCATAGAAGCATAGCACACTAAGTGAATGAATTCAAAGGACTAGAAAGTGATATGCTACTAGTTAGCAATTAAAAATCAAGTTGCAGAAGTATATTAAACAACATAGAAAAAATTTCGATACTATTGAATGAAAAAAAATCAAGAAAATTTTGAGCATAAACTCTTTTTTAAAACAGCACATATATATATATTTCTAAGTAAGCATTTATAAAAATTTCTAGATAAATCAGCATATAAATAAACTTCTTAAATGCCATAGGATATTTACCAAAATATTAGAATAATAACTGATTTTTAATTTTTACATAATTCTGTATTTTTCAATTTTTTTAATGACCACATCTTTCCTTTATAACCAGTTATATCAGTCAGTACAGATGACATTACACTGTGGTAACAAACAATCCCATGATCTCAGTGGCTCTGCCCACAGAAAGTTTATGTCTCATCTATTTATTTACACAGGCATTGCTCATGGAGTCAATCAGAGACTCTGAGTCATGGAAGCTTCATCTCCACATACCCCTCCCTGGTCACTGAGACCAACAGACAACTGCAGTAAAATGTGCACAGCTCTGAAGGCTTCTACCTGGAAGTGACACTCCCACTCTATGTATCTCATTGAAAGAGCAAACACATGGCCAACATTAACTTTAAGAGGGTTCCACAGTGCAGGAGAACTGGCTGAAAATCCTTGACAAATACTAAATCACAAGGATTATAGTTAATTTTTAAATGTATCTCTGAGTCTTTCAAAGGTATTAAAATGCCGTGCATATTTTGTAAGGCCTCTGAAAAAAACTCATACCAAATATTACTCATACAAGAAAGAAACACTCATTATCAGAACATGGATAAGAAAAAAAGTATCCTCCAAATACAAGATAACATCACCAGAGCAGGAGATTAATTCTAACATAAACTTTTGTTAGCAAAGAAACAGGATTTGACATTATGTCAATGAGTCTAGAATACAAAGTAAAGACTGCCTGGTACAAAAACATAAGCAAGGCCTAGGATTTTGTAATATGACCTAAAGAAGTTCCTATAGTCTAACAAGACTATCAATTAAAGGATAATCACCCAGTGAGAAGGAATCAGTAATATGAGAATATACTCTATAGCCATGATGGTCCATTGTTCATAGTAAATTCTAGATTTTAGTCATTATGGAGCCTGAGTGTGGTCATATGGGCATTTTAGTTAATCCTTTTGTTTTCTATACACTTACTAAATATGCATTATGTAGTTAACTATGGACTACATTTCATTATAGGCCTTTGGACAGAGCAATGAACAAAACAAATGTACTCCATGTTCTCATGGAGCTTACATTCTAATGTTGGGGAGGGAGGGAGGCAATAAATAGATAAGGGAATGTCCAGATAGTGACATATACATACATACCAGAATGCGTGAGGAGAGAGAGAGTGGGGGAGGTAGTTCTGCTTAAGAAAGAACAGTCAGGTAAGACCTCTATGATAAAGAGACACTGAAGCAGAAACCTGAAGAAATTAAGAGAAGAAGCCATATAGGTGCCTAGAAAAAGTGTTCCAGACACAATAGCAATTTCAAAGACCCAGAGAGTGGAGCAGAACTTGTGTTCAAGGGGCAACCAGGGCTCTTGTGGGCCTGGAGCAACTGAACAAGGAGAGAATTGTAAGAAATGAAACCAGAGAGGTAGCCAGGTGTGAGATGACAGTGATTTTTGGGTCATGGTAGAAAAAAAGCTTTGGATTTTATTTTGTATGCAAAAGAAAGCCATCAGCAAGTTTTGATCAGAGAAGTGACATGCTCTTACCTTCATTTTAAACAACTCACTATAGTTACTGTGGAAAATAGTTTAAGGCAGAAGCAGGCCAGCCTGGTAGGAGGCTATTACAATAGTCTACATGAAATAGCTTGAAATACAGTGAGAATGTGGAGTTGAAGAAAAGATTGAAGATATTATTTCAAGCAGAACCAACAGTGTTTGCTGGTGGATTGGATTTGGTATGTGAGCTATTATTTTATGGTGAAGTATAGAGTCTAAAAATTTCCTTCTGCATATCATTACATAAAAATGTCTAGAATAGATACACCCCTACACCATATAGAATTTTTTTTTAAAAACAAAGCATATTTCTCTCTAGCCAGGGTACATGATAAAATTTCAAACTTAATTATGTTTTTTAGTTATTTTATTTTTTAAGATTTTATTTATTATTTTTAGAGGGAGGGGAAAGGAGAGAGGCTGAGAGGGAGAGAAACATCAACGTATGGTTGCCTTTCACCTGCCTCCAGCAACAGACCTAGCTTACAACCTGGTTATGTGCCCTGGCTGGGAATCAAATCAGCGACCTTTGAGTTCACAGGCCAGTGCCTATCCACTGAGCCACTAGCCAGGGTCTAATTATATTTTTTTTTAAACATAAAAAACATCTGTGTCCTGGCTGGTAGCACAGTGGAAAAGGCGCCGGCCTGCAAACCCAAAGGTCACAGGTTCGATTCCCCAGCCAGGACACATAACCAGGTTGCCAACCAGGTCTCCAGTCAGGTCTGTGGCTGGAGGCAGGTGAAAAGCAACCATACATTGATGTCTCCCTCTCTGCCTCTCTCCCTTCCCCTCTTTCTAAAAATAATGAAATAAAATCTTTAAAAAAAAAAAAATCTGACATGGATATAACTTTTCATATCTACTAAGTTAAAGTACCGTACCCTTGTTAAGCAATTATTACATGGAACCTAAAAAATAATTATTTCTGACTCATCTTGGGATTTAAGGGATAGATCTTGAGGAACAGTGTAAATGACAGAATTGGGTATATCATAACAGTAGAGCACTCTTTCAAAAACAATTCAAGATGACTAGTTTCCCCCTAATACTTTTATTTACTTCAAAGAATAGGATCAATATTTTTCCTCAACAATTGATTATTTCCTTGACAGAGTTAGTTATTCCATGGTATAATTTGAGCTATCTTTCCAATATCAGTATGAATTAAGGCTGAGGAAAATATTAAAATAAATTAGAATTTTTTTAATTAAATATTTGCAGAGAAAAGTAAAAAGTGATTGTAAAATTTGGTGAAACAATTTTCAACATGAATCTTGGGAAGACTTAATATTAAAAGCAAAATATGTAAGAACTATGGAAGCTTTTGACAGCCAAGAAGATCTGGAGGAAAAAGCAATTACAGTAATGGAACCACAAGAGAAAATGTAGATATTATATTAAGTTGATAAGTCATCACCAAAAAATTCCAATGACAGAAAAGAGGGTGAAATTTGCTATGCATAGCATCACTTAGAGTGACAGACAACTGATGCTCTTCACCTTCATTTCTTCATCACTCCAACCCCAACTGAAGAACCCCTCTCAGCTCTCTCTCTCCTGCTAGCCATTTGTTAAAACAAAAATCTTACCTCCCATATCAAATTTTCCTACTTATTTATGAGGATGGCATTTTTATGTCAAATAGAAAAAATGAAACTTTCTCAATAGGCAGAAATAAACATTTTTAAACCAAGTTTAGTGAGCATTTTATAAGAGAAAAGCAATTCCCATGTTTAAAAAAAAATCTCATGCCAACACTCTATAAAAAACATTTCTACAATAACAAAGAACAGATATAGATGAATTCTGCCTTACTCAATTTCTCTGGAATAATTGTACACCCCTCTGGGGCTCCAGCTAGGAATGCTTTGTTCCTTCTGTATAAAAATAAGGCTGTAAGGTCAAGAAAAAGACTATTTTTCAAAGATGTAATGACTAAAGTGAAAGAGAAGATAAACATTGGATAATATATCCAACATGACTTCTTTGCCTTAATTATCTGCCTATTTCAAGACAAGTGTTTAGTATTTACTCATTAATTAAAAGATAATGGCCTCAATTCTGTTATTCACTTCATTAGGGAAAATAAGCATCTAGACATGATTCTCACTTCTAATTTGAGAGAGACAGAGGGAATGTTACACTGATTATTAGTATCTTCATTTGCATACAATTTGAACAGCCCCCAAAGGGTGAATCAAATGCCAAGATGCCCCTCTCTTTTTGATCTGGCCACCACCAGTTGAAAACTACTAGCCTACCCTCTTGAATCTTGTGAATACAAGTCTATCCTCTTCTAAGCATCCCATACCAGAGGAGGGAGCGAACCTTATTTTCAGTCAAATACAACTACTTAAGCTAACCTAATAGCTAACAGCAATATAACTAGGCTGAGTCACATGAGGTATTTACCTACTGTTACCCATTAACTCTCCAAAAGACCACCTGAAAGCTGTTGAGCAAAGGACACTAAACTTGTCCTTGACAACGTCTGAGTGATGCTTCAGAAAGAGATGGTAGGAGAGGGACCTTGGAGTCTGAGCTCAAATGATTTAAGGCAGGTTACTAGGCACAAGACAGATAAGGATTAGGCAAGATTTGTGACACAGAAGCTTCTGATTGATGGACATAGTAAGGCAAATGCCTTGAAAACAGATTGATAAGTAAGCTGGTGCTTGAGAAGCAAGCTGCTGACTCAGGTGGACAGTCTGTTGCTGTGAAAGGACTGTTTACCTAGATGAGCAAAGTGCTTGCCTGAATAAATTAATTTTCAAAAATGTCCTGAAGTAAACAGTGGTTTATTTATTGGCTTACAGTTATTTTCTTTTTAAATAATTTTATTGTGTTTTTTCCATTACCATTTAAACCCCATATATTCCCCCTCCTCCCTACAATCACCACCCGGTTGTCTATGTCCATGAGTCCTTTATCCTTTGCTCTATCCCTCCGCCCCAACCCTCCCCACCCCAGGCCCAATAGCTGTCATCCTGCTCTAGTTAAGTTTTTCAAACACAAGTGGCCTTAATTATTAGGCCTAAGAGTTCAATTATGTGGATACAGATGGTGTACTTCTTACTACAAAAGCCAGCAGATGCTTAGAAGTTCAGTTCATAATAAATGGGAGTTGGAATTCATCATTTCATTAAGATTAAAAGCAAACAAAAAGGTTAGTTGGAAATGTGGGCAGAAAAATAAGTCAAAAATCAGTACTTGGGAAGACAGAGTCGAGTAGGAAAGCAGAATGAGAAGTCGTTAAGTAAGAGATCACAAAGATCAGAATTGAGAAGCATCTGTTTGTTTATTTGCAGTGGCTAAATAATGCTACAGGTATGGACCTGATTACTTAAGGTGCCAGACCGAATGGAAAGGTCAGCACACCTTTTTTCCTCAATTCATTCTCCATCTGAAGAAAGACCAGGACCAGAAGATAGAACCCCTAGTAGTATGGTACTATTATACCAGGCTAAATTTCTCATTGTGAGCATTGTACTGTGATCGTATAAAATATTAGGGAAAGTTCAGTGAAGGATATGTGAGAAGGTTTTGTGTTGCAACTTTTCTACAATCTAACAAGTATATTCTCTGAAAGTTTAAATTTTGTTTATGGATTTCATACTTATTATTTGGTAATGGGTAAGAACCTAGTTAGAGGTTACTTGCCCTACCTCATTGGGTGCCTGTTAACAGAGAAGGTGTGAAGGTGTGATTTGAAGTGGGGACACCCTCTGCTTGGGTTGTCTTGACTCAGACAGCCATATAGCTACTATACAAGAGAAACCAAGTTCTAGGTCACTGTAGGCTGATGGTTCTTAATAAAGCATATAAGAGAGGGTATTGAAGTAATAAGGAAGAGAGACAGGCAGAGAAAGCTTCCCTAAAGAGGTGGCAACGTGTACATTAGAAAGCCCAGGCCAAGTACAGGGAGGTGGCCCTCTGCCATTCAGAGCTGTGCCAGACAGAGTGCCCTGAAGTCTGATCCTGTAGTGCTGATCCAGAAATCTAAATGTAGGCCTGCTGGTGGACCATAGGAAATACGGGGGTTTGAGAAGTAGACCACACACACTCACCTAAAGGTATTCAAATATTCACGCTTTTAACTTGGAGAGCACTTAAAGTTTGTCTATGAGTCACGTGTTTTCAATCCAGGTAGGTTCTCAACTTCATGGGAGAAAATTACAAAGGATTTTGAGGTACCTGTCTGGGCTAGCACCAGGTGAAAAAATCGAGACAAGTTGAACACGGAAGCCCAGCACAGGACTAATGAGCTGATGTTTGAAGTACTTGGGAAATAAGACCACAGGCCTGGAATGTTTCCATTTAATTGAAAGTCCAAACCCAGAAGGAAGTGAGGGCAGCAACTACCGGACGTGTGGTGAGCATCTCACCTTAAACCTTAACACATCACCATATGCGTTTTAGGCATAAGCACATCCTGAGATCCCTCCATTTCAGATTTCCAACACTTGTTTTTGGATTGGCAGAGAAAGGAGCCTCTTCTACTTAAAAGTAAATGAACTTCAAAAAGCTAAAATTTTACCCAACTAGTGATTTGAGTTTGTCTAATTTTAAAATAGAAAAAGTAACAGGAAATGAGGTCAAGTATATTTTTTACAAAAGAGTCAAATAGGTACATGAAAATAAGGGCATTCTTGTAAGCTATAAAATAGGCATCTGAAAAGAGACTTAGGGAAATATTCATAATGAAGAAGTCACAGTATTCTATCAGTATAAGAAGTAACATTTGATATTGAGTATCTACAAAACACTTCCAGGTTTGTTTCAGAGAATAAAGCATTAAAGATGTTTCTATTATTTAAGTTTTAACCAAATCTGTGACTTGGGGACTACTTTCTCTTCAGTCTCTGTAATCTCTCTCTCTCTCTCAGTAATCTGATTCCTATAGCAGGAGCCAAGAGAAACCCCACTCATAATGCTTCATAGTAAAAGTAATTTGCTAAGAGAAACAAAATTTTCTTTTTATATAAAATGCTGCAAAAGGTTTCATAAACTCAAGTACCAAAGGGTGTAAGAAGTTAGAAATGGAGTCATTATATCAATGTGATTGCAGCAGCCTTATTTCCATTGTTGAATCTAACCTCCCATTCCTCCTCTCCCCCACAAAATAGAAAAAAAGTTTCTAAATAATGTAAATGCATTGAAAATAACGACACATATTTTTGCAAAGGTCTTTCATCCTCTCCAACTCATGCAGATTGGTGTATATTACACTTTCATCTTCTCTAAAGGAAGATAATGAAAACAAGACTGTATCTTTGAAAATACCATTTCCTGACCACCTCATTCTGTCCCTAACTTTTGTTTGTTCACCATCAAATATCATTTAAGCAAAATTAAACATCCCCACAGAAGAAAGTCAGGCTGCATGGCCTAGTGTAAGGGATGCTTGTGTATTATAAGAACATAATGACATCCTGCTTCATAATGACTACTCCCAGCTATAAAAATCACAGGCATCTTTTAAAGCCAGGCAGAATTCTGACCGCCTTGGCTGCACCTATTTTCTGTCTTTCAAGCTTGATAGTTATTCCTTTCATAAGGATAATGAGTGTCCCGCTGAATTCTTCAACTCAGCTACATCTGTTCTCCCTTGTTTTCTAGATATTACATTCATTGTATTTCACAGCAGGAGCCTCCAATCAAGATCCTGAATATTGCCTCATGATAAGTGTCACAGATGAAGAAAATGGTCCAGTGCCAATAGTCATTATCACAGCTCTGGCCCATCTCCTTGAACAACACCTCTCGTTGTTCACATTTTTCCTTAGACAAAGGTACCATAGAAACTGCCTTTTCAAACTTAGGAACTTTCTGTCCAATATTTGTATAAATATGCCAATTGGCTGATAGGTCTCTCTCGTATTTGAGTATTTGGAGTCATTTCGCTATTCTGCCTCTCAGTCCTGCCAGTGTTCATCTTCCCCCGCTGCTCCACCACGCAGAACTGGAAAACAGGTGAGAGAGGGGCACCTGGAATGGGGTGCTGCGCTGTGCTGCCTCACAGCACTCTACCAAGGTAGGCTGTGGGAGATTCCTAACAGCCATAAAATAGATTATTGTCAGCGTAAACCTTGCTAACCCAGGGTATGGTATATTCCAGCATCAGACCAAAGAGCATCAAAGAGACTTTAAAGTTCATCTCATTGAACCTGTTATATTATGCTTAACAATGACGAGACTCAGACACATTAACTAAATTATACGTAGTTCTGTAGCTGCTTGGCTAGAGAACAAAGACTGGAAACCAGGACTCTTAGCTTTCTGGCATGCTCTTTGGGATGCCGCACATGTCTCTGTGACTTAGAGTAAATAAAGTTTCTATTGAATCTAATTACCAGAAGTTTTCCCTGGTATTTTAGACTTAAAAATCTTACTTTGAAAAACATTTCTTAAAATATGTATCCGATTCCTGTCCTTATACATTAAGTTAGCAAGAACGGAACTTCTCTTTGATGATTGATCAAAAAGATGGCATTTTTGCAACTGAGTGATCCTAGTACCGTGAAGTAGGTGGAACTGTGAAAGTTGAGGAGAGCTAGATGAAATCTATGCTGACTCTAATCAAGGTATCACTTTTAACATACACTGATTATTTTCCTGTGGTTTTCTTCTTTTCCCTAAAATTAAAGGGAAAAGTAATCTGGGATAGTTCGTGGTTTCACATAATTGAAACTTTTCTGCTTTTATCTTGAGATTTAAATAACGGGACAGTTCTAATATATAAAAGTTAGCTCGTGTCCAACTCCAAACAATTTTTCCATATATCTCAACAGAATCCATATTCAACTTACTTTAGGAAGTATTTTTAGTTCTTGTAGTATGTTTTAGGTGAAGGAGAAGAGAGAAATCAAAATAATACAAAGTATAGTAGTTCGATATTTTTCTTTTCTCTCTACTGATACAGAAACTCTAAGTTACACTTGGGCTTTTTGTTTATTTCCCTTTGATTTTTAGGTAGTGTTACCTTCCTAAGACCTTACCATAGATCTGGATAGTGACCTTTTCCCTCCTTATTTTAAACATAAACTTTTTTTTTTTTTTTTTTGGTTAATTTCTTCTTATATGGTTCTTTCAGTAATGGCCCATGGGAAGCAAAATATCTTTATAGGTCTGCATATATCTTTATATCTCCCTCTCTTTAATGCTAGTGGAGTTTGGTACTAAATCCCAGAATGACTATTTATTTTCCTCAAACACGTGAAAATATTTCTCCATTGGCTTCTGCCACCTATTATTGTAGCTTATTGGTACAATTTTTGTATAGTAAGGTGATCTATTTTTCCCACCATCAACTTTTAAGGTTTTCAATGTATCTCCCTTTCAGTTTTATTATTATGCACCTAGATATTACTTTACTTTTTTTATTATTCTGCTTAGTTCTTGAAATGCACTTTTACCTGAGGATATCTGTAGGCTTATTTTATAATCCTGGTAAATTCTCAGCACTTTTCACACTTTTTTTCTGCAATTCCCTCCAGTTTCTTATTTTATTTTATTTTTTAAGTATTTTATTTATTATTTCCAGAGAGAGAGAGGGGAAGGGAGAGAGGCAGAGAGGGAGAGAAACATCAATGTATGGTTGCATTTCACCTGCCTCCAGCTACAGACCTGGCTAGAGACCTGGCTTGCAACCTGGGTTATGTGCCCTGGCTGGGGAGTTGAACCAGCGACCTTTGGGTTCACAGGCCAGTGCCTTATCCCCTGTGCTACCAGCCAGGGCCCTTGGCTATCTTAATATTTATTTTCTTTGAATAGCTTAAAGTTTTGGTTTGGAGACTCATTGTGAACATGGGGTATTTTTCCTTACTCTTTCTGACTAGATGATTTGCTATTACTTCTACCACTTCTTCATGGGGTCCTTAACTAACCCCATAGGATTCTTGACTATGAAGACAAGAGGACTATCATTGATAGTCACTCAGCTAGTGGGTGGCTTATCTCAAATTCTGGTTACTAGTCTATGTCAGCTATTTTGTTACCCTATGCACATAAATACACTTTTATGGACTTTTTATCCAAACAGAAGTGAACACCTGGTTAATTTTCCCTACCTCTAACCCTGAAGTCTATTATTATTTTCTGCTCGCTACCCTCTTCTGTTTGTTTGTTTTTTATTGACTGGGGTGATATTGGTTAATAAAATTATATAGCCTTCAGATGTAAAATTCTATAATACATTCTGTATATTGTGTTGTATGTTCATCACCCCAGTCAAGTCTCCCCTTTACCCTCTTCTACCCCACCTCAATCCCCTTTACCTCTGATAATCACCATAATGTTATCTGTGTCTATGAGGGTGTTTTTTACTTTGCTTAATCCCTTCACCATTTTTACCCAGCCCCGCAATACTCTCCCCTCTAACGGTTATCAGTCTGTTCTGTATCTACGAGTCTGTTTCTATTTTGTTCGTTAGTTTATTTTGTTCATTAGATTTGACATAGAAGTGAAATTTTACAATCTTTGTCTTTCTCTGGCTGGTTCACTTCACTTAGCATAATACTTTCCAGGTCCACCCATGCTGTCACAAAAATTAAAATTCCCAGCTTTCTTATAGTTCTTTATTTCTGTTCTATTTAATAATTAGTTTTACTTACCAAATGTTTCCACTTATCCTTTCAAACACTGAGTAGGATTTTATCTCTTACCTTATGTGGTCCCAAGATTTCATTTGGTGAGTGAGTTTGATGGGTGGACATGGTACGTGTCTCCTTTAGATGGATGCTATCAGGAGCTAGTGCAGGACTCATCCGTGTTCTTTCATTCTGCCTAGCAACTGGCAATGTCCCCAAGTTCTGATCCTGTCATTCACTGAATATCAAGGTGAAAACATCATAGAGCACAGCCTGGAGTCAAGTAACAATGGAGGTGGGAATGTAGCACAAACAAGAAATAAACCTTTCTGTTTTAAGATGTTAAGGTTTTGGTGTTGTTTTTGGCTGCAGTCATACCTGAACCATCCTGGCAGGTCTAGTTAGTCTTTTTAGTTTATTTTTTCTTTTTAAATTTGTATCTGTTGTTGCTTGTATGTTTGGAGCAGAGAGAAGTTTCAAACCATGAATCTACAATGCAGTCTGGTTGGAGGTGCAATCTGTACCTCCAAGGAACTTTAAATATTGTGCTATAAACAAAATAAACATTCATGAAACACTAAGAGAACAATACAAATATATATATTTATGTATCAAAGTATGTAGCTTCACTAGTAAGTGTATTAATGACTAAATTGAACATACTCAAATTCCTCTTCAGTTGTTTCAATTATGAATGTATTTTTTAAGATTTTATTAATTAGCCCTGGCTGGTGGCACCGTGGATAAGATGCTGGCCTGTGAACCCAAAGGTTACTGGTTCGAGTCCCCAGTCAGGGCACATAACTAGGTTGCAAGCCAGGTCTCCAGCCAGGTCTGTAGCTGGAGGCAGGTGAAAGACAACCATACATTGATGTTTCTGTCCCTCTCCGTCTCTCTCCCTTCCCCTCTCTCTAAAAATAATAACTAAAATATTTTTAAGATTTTATTAATCATGTGTGTAATCATGGTACAATTTTAGCTAGTGGGACATAAGGGAATTTCCTATAAATTGATATTTATTCATCCATTTTTAGGGTTAAATTTATTACAAGTGGTAGTACTTTTCTGTGTGTTACTTTTAAACTTCCTTTTCAAATATATATACTTTGCCAATTAATTAAGTCAATTAAACTTGGTTAGTTGAGGTACAAAAGTGGCCAGTTGGTATGTAAGCATGTGAAGGTCTTGATGTGGAGGTACATAAATAACCAAAGTTTTTGAAACAACTATTCTAGGAGAACCTTCTCATTTGATGTACAAGAACCAGGGTAATGAAATTATTTGCCCCAAATCTAATCTAATAGTGGCATTCAGACCTCCAGTCCCTGGTCCTGTTCTTTGTTCATATCTACCTTCCTGCCTTTGTAATGATCTCTTTCAACAAAAATATTTATTCCTCTGTTTAGAGTAGGATACAGTCGTACCTCGTGAATGAGAAATGTGGCAAAATTAAGAGAATATATTTAAAGGTTCTTTTTTGAGTAGCTGTCATTCTCATCATAGGTAGGGAAATTAGCTTGCTGTCCTTCACTTTGCCAAAGATGATTATTATGCCATTTCTTGTGGGTGCACTGAGCCAGAACTGCAGAGAAAATAGGTTATTATAGGAAAATTTGGCTTAGACGTTTATATGATAAATTTGCAATCAATTAGATGAAAAATACTCCATTAAGTAAAATGAGTGTGCCTATTACTATCAAGATGACCTCCTGTTAATCATTTCATTGAAATTTAGAGAGAGGAAGGCTCAGCTCTCCAGAAACTGACTGACTGCTTAAGGAAGAGTAAGATGATCATGGAAGTGTTTGTACTCCTAGCCATCTTCGGTTCTCAGAATATTCCTAATTGAATGTCATTTTCATGAATATATTAAAACCTTGCCTTGTAATTACCTTCAAGATGTTGCAATTTGGGTTTTGTTTTGTTTTCTTTTGTTTTTGTCATAACATGTAAAAAAATAACAAAACAGCCACAGATCTCTCTACCTTATAATGAAAGACACACAGATATGGAACATTGGTAACCCCAAGATGAAATTTTTGAGATAAAACAAAAATCAAGCTTGTAGCTGGGTCAGTAATGATTGCTTTTCGTTCCTCTTGGAAGAGGGATATTTTCCACTCGCCAGCCAGCAGGGGGAAAAGAAGCTCCTCCTCATGGTGTGCCGCTTTCCACAGCTGTGAAGGAGCTGTCAGTGGCCGGCTGCCAAGGCTCTTCCATTTCAACTGAACAGAATGGGAATCTGAGTGTTCTCAGAAACAGTCCTGCAAAGGGATGGCCTCGTCTTGAATTCTTTTTCATCTTCAGTGATTTTTGTGGCCTGTATAAATTTAACATGTAAAATGAAATATTTATCAACAATCAAAAACAGACACGTCCGGCTCCATTATCTGAATTCAAGGCTTCTTTCATCTCAGAGAAGAGAACTTTGCTTTAAGGGGCATTCACCCCTCCCCAGCACGGCCTGCTTCCAGAGCCGACACCGTGAAAGCTCAACCCCATCCATTCACAGGAACTTCTCTGGGGAACCTTTCGCCAGATTCAATCGAGAATTCAGCACAAGGTGCCTGCCAACTCTATCCCAGGGTTTAAAATTGTTTTTCATTGTGAAAATACAATAATAACAGCTAGCATTTAATCCCTATTATGTGCCATAGATGGTAATAAATGTTTTTGCATGTTTTACTTATTTTATGTTTACAAAGCCTTGCAAAGTAAATGTTAATATTTGCCATCCATAGGTGAGGAAAATAAGACTTCAGTATGATCAATGGATTATGGGCCCCTAAAGGGTAGACACTGAATTTAGACTTAGATCTGTTTGTCTCTTAAATACTGACTGATATCTTCCCACTACTAAAAGGCCCCTCCTCTGTCTTTGAAGTTTCCTCTTTTCCTAATTCCCTGCCTCCGTGCCTACAAAGGCCCCTCTTTGTCACTCTGCGCTGCAAGCAGGTCCCATTTACATCCTATTGGTCCTGCCATATTTTAACGTCATAAAGATTCCTTTTTGGTCCTAATATCTCAATGCTCCTTTCTTCTGTTTCCAACCTCATACTGTCATTTTCCATTTCCAGATTTCAGTGCTTTATATAGTAGTTAAATACCATCTGTCACCTGGACCTCCCAGCCTTATTGACTTATTTCCAAAAGGACTCGAAGATACCTGATCCCCAGGTAGTTCTCAGAGATACCCTATTGGTCTCACTCTTTAACACTGAAGGTGGACATAGGTCTCACTCTTTAACACTGAAGGTGGACATACAGTCGACCAATCTGGATACTTCTTCCTCTTTTTTTTTTTTTTTCATGATTAAATTGACTTATAATTTCAATCAAACACATGAAATCAATTTGACCTAAAACCTAAAGTGAACTGAAAATTACAGACTTTCATAAAACCACCTAGTAAAGTCTTAAATATTCCCTGTGACTGTCAGATTCTCTTATTATATTTCTTTCCAAAGCTTTCCTGAAATCTAAAGAAGAGGGATATAGACATAATTAATAGAAATCTACTGATTTCCTCACAGTCTTGCATTGATAGGGTCTCTAACTTCCAAAGCATTATCCCCAATTCCCTTCCAGCTCAATATTATTGAAAAAAGATGTAGTACACCTACCCCCACTCCTACCCCAACCCCACCCCGACCCCACCCTACACACACACACAGTTTCAGGTGGGGATAGCCACAGTAGAAAAAAGTTTATTCAAGCTGCTATGGCTATAGTTTTCTAAATTGTTTTCCTACTTGCAAGGCACAGGTGATGAAAATATCCATTTTCACCCTGACTGGTGTGGTTCAGTTAATTGGGCATCGCCCTGCAAAACAAGGGGTTGTTGGTTCAATTCCCAGCCAGGGCACATGCCGGGGTCGCACATTCTATCCCCATATGTGGCCCATGGGGGAGGCAGCTGGTCAAAATTTCTCTCTCATATTGATATTTCTCTCCATCCCTTCTCCCTCCCTTCCTCTCTCTCTAAAAATAAATAATTTTTTAAACAAAATACCATTTTCAATACACCATGTCTTTCATAAGACATTTGTGGACCAGTGCTTGACTCAAACTATTTACTTCCATTTCTTTAAAAAGGAAACTTCTTTTAAAGACTTCAATGTTTTTCACAGCTTTACTCAGTATTTCAGCAAGTATTATATTGACTAGAACCTAAATAAATGTTAAGAAATGTGCCTGGTCTTTGCCAAAAATATATTCATTGTTGGGCATATTTTCTAGCTTAATCCTTATGATGGCATTGAGAGGATTGTAATGTCCCCATTATAAAGTATGGGGATCACACACAGAATGTTACAATGCAGACATAATATCACAATGCAGGTATCCCTCTCAAGACCATAATCTATTATACCTTAGTCTCCTGCTTCCCCATCCTCTTACTCCTTCTGTGACATCATCCTTTGGCCCACCTATTATTTCGCCTAGATGGTGGTGAGAAATTTTTCCTTTTTTTCTTAGTCACATCATTAATGAGCCAGGATAACTTGCCTTTTATTTGTCACAGGAGGTTGCCATATAGAATTTCAATTTTTCCAACCAGGCAGAACTATGTGTTTTTAAAACCCAAAGCAAAGATCACAGCATTCCCTGCCAGTGAGCTCCTCTTTGTTAGCAACATACAAAGAAGTCCATTTCACTCCAGGAATAGCAGCCTCTTCCCCTTTTTTCAGCACAGTGCACAAGTCAGCAAAGAGTCTGTCCCACTATTTATGGAAATCATTTACGATTGCACTTGGACCTTCAGGCAATTCTGCCAGGCTCCATTCACCACCTCCGGCATCCCGCCAGCCTGATGCACTCACACCAGATGCATTAAGACTTCATTTTTTATTGTCCTACTGGTATCTTATCACCATTGCAGTAATAGTTTTATTTCAGAACCAAACAATTACTTGCTAGGATATGTCAAAGCTAGAAAATTGGTTTGTACCTCAAGGAGCAATGAGAAAGCAAGAATATCTGCTCTCGTGCTGCTCCATTGATTACTGGAGCTAGATGGGAATGGATAAGAATTAAAATGCCCCCCCTTAGAGAATTGTTCAAATGGGCTTTGATTAAGCACAAAATCTTTTTAGAAGCGTTGCCAAAATTGTGGGCCTAGTTTCAAGTCAAGGAAGCAGTCAGATAAATTGACGCTGATGGCCAAATGTACAGATGCAAAGGTCTATATTTTTATTGCTATAAATTCAGAAGGAGAAGGAAAAATGATCCTTTTTCACTGCTCACATTTTAGAAAGTTTGCCAGATATTTCTACTGTGGCTCATTCATTCACCATTCAATAAGCAATTTATTACTTGCCTTCTATGTGTCAGATCTTCTGCTTGGTACTATGAAATGCCTAGTCATCTGAAAGAAAAATTCAAGTAATATAAAGTAATAACTATTCAGGTGGATATTCCATTAGGATCTTACTGGATCCCACAGGTGGCACACCTAGCCACAGCGGAAAAGTAGAAGAATAAAGATTTTCTTGTGGCCCCTAAGTTGAGTCCTGAAAGACAAGCAGAAGTAAACCAGCAAATAGTGGAGGAAAAGACCTGGACAACAGCCCAGAGAACAGAGTAAGTATGATGTTTGGGAAACTGCAAATATCTCCAGATAAGCAACAAAGCTGCAGTCACCCAGCCATCCTGCCATTGCATTGTTCACATATTTAAAATAAAATTTTTATTGAGCTCCTGAATCACAAATCTTCCATTCTTGACTTTACATTCAGACTCAATACCTTGAATCCTCTTTTAAGTTTTCATTGGACTCACCTGCCCATTCAATCACCAAATTCTCTCTCTTCCACTGGAGCACCAAGGTTGGCCTTAATGTCCTCCTTCTCAATCACATTGTTAATATACTAATTTAAACTGTTTGTATCTTATTCTTAGACTATGGCAATAACTGTCTTCTTTTCTTATTCCCCAATGTATTCCACTCACTGCCATTGAATTGATTTCTTAAACTTGATCTTGTTGCTCACTTTTCAAAAATTTTTAATGTGTTTACAGTATTGAACTCATTCTCTTGGCTTAATCTGGCCCTACAGCTTAATCTGGCCCTACAGCTTTTCTAACTATAGCTTCCATTATGTATCTACATAAACCCTCCTTTCAGTCAAATGCTTCTGCTCCTTCATTACTTTCCCCAACTCAGAGTGTTTATTTCTACCAGTGCCCATGCTTAAAATTTTCCCCAATGAATCTTGCATTTTCTTAAACAGTTTCACTCATCCTTCCATGAATCCTTATAAAACTGAAACATGACTGTTCCTTCCTCCTAAGAATGTGTATGATTTGATGTTTTAATAATAAATTTAGAAAAGAAATGAAAGTTAATGTTATTGAGAACCTACTAAATACCAGGTTATTTAAAACTCTAGGAATTAAGTATTATTTTACAAATAAGAAAACTACAGTTAAATGAGAGTAAGTAAAATGGCCAACATCACTCAGCTAATGCATCTCAACCCAAGTCAATGTAATTCCAAAGCATTTGATCTTTTACTTATACCATATAGCCATTTCTAAATCAATCATCATTGTTGTCATTATTATTACAGCTACAAAAAATTGAGCAGTTACTAGGTACAAACTGTGAGCTATTATCTTGAAATGATCCAAGAAATGTCTAACAGACATTTTAAAGAAAGTAGAGAGAACTGAGGGAGTGTAACATTCAAAGAGCTAATAACTCAGAACTTCTTAAAACTATTCAACTACATGAACACTCAAATACAAGAAACATAAATTGTAGCCCTGGCTGGTGGCACAATAGATAGGTGCTGGCCTGTGAACCCAAAGGTTGCTGATTCGATTCCCAGCCAGGGTACATAACCAGGATGTAAGCCAGGCCTCCAGCCAGGTCTGTAGCTAGAGGAAGATGAAAGACAACCATACATTGACGTTTCTCTCCCTCTCTGCCTCTCTTGTTTCCCTTTTCTCTAAAAATAATAAATAAAATCTTTTTAAAAATATAAATAGAAAAAAGAAAAATGAATTGAAGCAAACAACATAAAAATGAATTCACCCCAGGACAAACAGTAGTGAAAACAAAATACAAAATCACAATTTCTCATTATTGTCCCTTAGCTTTCAAAGTATCTTCTTTTCTAATCCATATACCACTGAGAGGGATGTATTCAGTCACTTGTGAAATTAGTGGTTGGTTTGGTTCTACCAAGGTCACTTGGATGAGACAGTTCTGAGTTTTGCTAGAAGGAAAATCACTTTGAAACTTGAGCATCCACTGAGGAAAACAGCTTTGGATGAGTTTTGCAGTAAGTGTCTTTGAATATAAAAGAAGGGGCAAAATAACAGCACTTGCCACTGAGAAAGAGTCAAGTTGTGTCATTATCCACAGGTGGCCCATATATGTGTTTTTTCCTTTTTCTGCATCCTTTCTTTCAAAAAACATTGGAGCTTATAGTTACTTGATTTTCACACAAATGGTCAATTGTCTCAAATAACAGGGAAAGGGGGCAAATTTCATTCTGAGACCACAATATCTATGCCTGTCATTAGAAATATATCCATCTGACTTATTTTTGTTTGATTCAAATGAACACATTCTTAAAAGTTAAAATAGTCTAACTGACTTATTCAAGAAGTTCTCTTTACTGACAAGCCTGTATTTGGGTTGTGTCAGGTTTGCCCCGAGCTACTTACCACATTGGAATAGAATCAGGCTAGATACAAAAAGAATGCGTAGATTTAAAGAACTGCCTTGCATGTTTCACCAGGATTGAAACCTGTTATTACTAATTCTGAGAACCAAATGAAGTAGACAGGGCAACATTTAGAAAATACTTTCACTGAAATCATACTGAAGGTCTCTATGCTGTGGGTGTTTAATAAATCCTCCCAGCTAACATGGGCATAAGGTAAGAAAGAGGCTGACAGATGAATCACTTTCTCTCTAGTTCAGACCCTCTACAGAAATATACTAATGCCAACACAAACTATTAGAAATAATGAAATAAATTCTTACTCTAAAAGGAACCTTCATAAGAACTATATATAATTTATTGACACTAAATGGCATTAGGCCTTCCTAGGCATTGCTTTTTCATTTTCCTGTGTCTCGTGTTACCCTGCAAGAAAATATATACAACTCAAAAACCTCATTGGTCCCTTGCCTTGAAAAATTCCAGTTTTATAGTTTTATCTTTAAAGATAGTGGTTAAAAGTATTGACTCTGAAGACAGTCATCCCTGGGTTTGAATCACAGCTCTGCCTGTCTTATTAGCTTATAACATGGCACCATTTTCTTGACTTCACTAACTCTGATATATCTGATGTATAAAATGTGGATTATTCGACTTGCCTATAGGGTGTTGGAAGATAGCACTGTGATTAAAGGCCTATCTAAAGAACTTATAACCTGGTTCACCACTTTCTAGCTGTTTGACCTTGGATAAGTTACAGTTTTTCATGCCTCAATGCTTCCTTCCATTTATAAGATGAACCTCTTGGGATTGTTGCATTATTAAGTAAAATAATTTCTATAGAATAAATGTTGTCCCCATTCTTCAAAAAAACAAAAAAAAGACCTGACTATTGAAACCCTAACCCCTCTGTGTATATTAGGAGGTGATTAGGTTATGAGGGTAGAGCCTTATGAATGGGATTAGTGCTCTTATAAAGAGACCCCACAGAGCTTCCTTGTCCCTTTCACCAGGAAAAGACACAGCAAGAACCAAGAAGCAGGTTTCCTTCCAGGAAGCTGACACGGAATCTATTGTCATCTTGATCTTGAACTTCCTAATCTCCAAAACCATGAGAAATAAAAAAATATATTTTTATAAGACACTTAGTCTACGTTATTTTGTTATTATAGCCCAAAGAGACTGAGATAATAATGCCTATAATTAGGGTTGTCAGATTTAGAAAATAAAATTATAAAAAGCCCAGTGAAATTTGAATTCCAGAAAAAATTAATACTAGTCCCACACTTACTAAACATTATTTTTATTTCTTCTGAAATTCAAGTTGAACAGAGCAGCTTGTATTGTTTTTACCCTCACTTAAGGACATGCTTATTGATTTTAGAAAAAGGGAAGGGAGGAAAAGAGAAAGGAAGAAAAACATTGATGTGAGAGAGAAATATCTATCAGTTGCCTCTTGCACATGACCCCAACTGGGGAATGAACCTGCAACCTAGGCCTTTGCTTGACTGGGAATCAACCACATGACCCTTCAGTCTATCAGACTAAGCTCCAACCAACTAAACCACGCTAGCTAGAGCCAAGGCATCCTGTGTTTTATCTATCCACCTTTCATAATGCACTTGGGAAAATGTTAGTTCCTGCTGAGTAATCAATATATGAATACAGGGCTTAGTGCATGCTAACAGTTCATGGAGGCACTGATAGAATTTCACCACCCACTCTTCATATATACGCTGCCCTCACATCTTCAGTCAAGTATCGTTAAACACGGGGTGAAGGTAGCCCTCTTACAGTATAAAATGTGTGGAAAGAGCATCAGCCACAGAGAGTGGGCTGGAGAGATCAGTGGAAAAGTCCAGAGCAGGCATGTGGAGGAGAAGCAACAGCACCCAAGACAGATTTGTGAAACATGTCACTGCTCCCAATGATTTTCAGTGATTTTTCAAGGCAAGACCATGCCTCCTAGATGATGCAGAAGAGGTCTGTGATATTAGTTGGCACTTAAAAGAAATGCAATCAAACCCTTTGCCCTCCTCCGCCCTACCATACCAGGTCTGGAGATTGTGGGAATGCCTGTGTTATCACTGATTTATCTCCAACAATTATTTCACCAAGAAAACATTTACATTGAAATGAGAAGCTCTTCATACTCACCCCATGAATTCCACCTTCTCTTTATTTTACTCAAAAACTCAATCATTCCTGCTGTTTCCAAATTACCACTTTTGTTCAGTTACATGTGTACAGCTAACTTCACTCTGCTATTGCTTCACTTATTCCAATCTGATTGTTGGCATTGTTTCCTATCAACTTGCTCTGTGTTTTATTTGGGCCTTTTTCCCCCACTGGGGAGAGCAGTGGAAACAGCAAGAAAGAGCAGGTGCTGGGGGTGGGGAGTAACCAAATGTATTCAAACTGAAACTTCAATGGTGGGAAATATGCACTCCCAGCATTTTGCTTTTTCAATACTTCCATTCAAGAGAAGAGCGTTCTTTGTCTTGCACAGCAAGTTATCTCACTTCCTCTTTCTTTTCTCACAGAAGGGCTGCAATCCCCATTTAGTGGTCTTCCAGGACCCTATATAATACATGGTGTTGCCTTCCTGCCAGCCTCTGAGTAATCATCTCTGGATAAATTGCCCAGGCTACAGATGTTTCCTAATTATCTTTTTATCATAACAAAATGCAATCCCACTTTTATCCATCCACACCCTCGCTCATTATAATAATAATGTCCTGTTCTCTGTCTATAGTTGCTCTATGCTTCAGGACCCCAGAATGCTCAAGAAAAAACAGGGATTGTTTTTCCCCTCCCTGAAATTCATTAAACATTTCTAATGCTAAGTAATCTCTTGCAAAGTTAAGTAACTGAAAGAGCCAGAGGTGAGAAGAATTCATTCAGAGCTTCAGGAGATCACCCTGACTATAAGAGTGGCTCCTCAAGCCACCTCCAGATGGACTTGACCAAACCCAGCAATGAGAGACGGTGTTGCAAGCAATGTCTTAGAGTTCACTTCAAGGATTTTAAAGGTACAGATTCCTTCATGTAAAACCTATCCCTAAGTCATAACTTTGAAGTTAACTCCAAGTTTCCAGATGTATTGTACTTGGTTCATTCTGCACAGTGATAGATAGACTCATGCAGCTGGCCTCTTCATACAGAGAAGGATCAGCTATGATTCATGGGAGTCATTGCCATGTTAACTTACAGCTTTCTATTTCATACGTAATTTCTTCCATTTACAAAGTAGTTGTTTCATTGTTCTTTCTATACCACTAGAACATCATGAAATTTCAAACTAAAATTCAACTTTCACTAAATTTCTTGCTGTCTCTCAGATTCTCCATATTCCCTTTTCTTCCCACCCCTTCACATCCCAGTCCCTCTGTGTTTACTGCACCATATGCCCATTCATTCTTCAAGACTCATTGTAAATATCACCAATTTACTTCATATGCATTGTGAAAAGCTCCAGAAATTAAATAACTGAAATAATTTCTGCCATTAAGGAGCTTATAATATCATGAAAGAAAAAGGATATATAAACAAGTAAATATCATAAAATCTGTAACCTGAATAAAACTGGAGCACCATAGTATCCCAGTATCCATTCTCTGTGTCCTATTGATTCAAAGTGCACTTTAACAGAATCATTGATCATTAAAGTAATTCTACTTATTGTGGTCTTTGAGAAATTATCAATCCAAAATAGATGTGAAAAGGGAACTCCTTGAGGAATAACTTCCAACATAATTTTCTCATGCACTTATGTTCATTGCTTAATGTTTGTATCTTCCTACAAACGTGTAAATTCTATAAGGCAGTGAATTTTGTTTTGTTCATTAAAGTATTTCAAGAATGAGAATGATGTCTGGTTCAAAATAGACAGTAAATATTTGTTGAATGAATAAATTACTTTACCTTTTTTGCAGATATAAGCTACTCTTCAAAACTCACCATAAAAAATTCCCAGAACCAGCCTACAGATACTTCTCTTCATTTCATCACAGTTATAATGCATCTCTTTTATCTTCTCCCATTAGGCAACAAATAGAGTGCTAGAAAATGAGGCAGGAAAGACTTCTACAACTCTTCCAGTATTGCTACTTCACAACATTTGGTTTATACCTATGGAATAAAGCATATTATAACATTACATTGATGTATTGTATATGTTTGTTTTCTAGCACCAAGATGCTTTGTTCAATTTTGAAACACCAAGTATATATCTTTGTTTGGAAAAATAGGAGATGGTCAAGACATATTCAGTGTAAATATTTAGTGTATGAACAAGCTATGTCCCTTTGGGGCCAAATTTTCAAGACTTGGATCCTCTCTTATTCTTTGGGTGCAGCCTAGAACTAAATATATAAAAGCCTTTGAGCAACTTAAAGATGGATGTGGTATATTTAAAATGAGAATTATTACATTGTGTATAGTATTATCAGACTTAACTTCCTTGAATATCAGGCATTTTTCTTTGTGATGATAATAAGAAAGCTGTTGAGGTTACTGCTAAAAAAACAGTTTGCTTTTTCAATCTCATCTTTAATATACAGAAAGACTCAGTCTACACATAAATCAACACATATGACTACTGTCATTTACCCATATTGCATAATAACATGTGTGTGCCTATATATTTTATAAATGTTGTGTCAAATGCAAAAATAAAAGATATCTCATACTATATGAGGTCTCAGGGGATTATTAGTTTTAGAAGCAAAACATAATTTTATTTGGTATTAAGAGGCAGAATACAATAACATCAGAATTTATCCTTACTCTCTCAGATCAGAAATCCTACAAATAAAATTTCTCTTCATGGGTTTATTGAAAGTAGTATTTTCCTTAAGCAAATAGAGAGAAGTGAACAGAACATTTTAGTTTTTAAAAAAGATATAAATTTCTACAACAGAAAAAAATGAAGGTAGCAGTTGAGACCAAATAAGTGGGGACTACCTAAGCCATAAAAAACAAATGAGGCTTTCAATAACCCTTCCTCCTAACTGCCTAAAGGAATTTAGAGAGAGGACCTGCTCCAAAAAGGGTGAGGGCATCACAGATAAATATAGTTTAATACAAACTAGCATGTGACAGGGAGAAAGCTAGCAAGGCCTCTATGTGTCCCACTGTTAAACATGGCCCAACAAATATTTGTTTACCAAACATTTACTTTTCTATCTCCATATGAATTGGCCTCTTGCCCTTTGAGCCCCAATCCCCACACCTTCTCTTCAGCTCATGATGATGTATAAGCCTTAACTGAAAATTAGTCATCTGGTCTCATAGTCTTAGGGAACCCCATATGTACATATGTAATAAATAAGTTTATTTTTTCTCATTAATCTGTCTCATGTCACTTTGATTATTAATCCATCCAGAATAATTTAGAAGAATCTAGAAAGGTACAAGGAAAATTATTTTTCCTCCCCTACGGATTTAGTCTGATAAATTCTCAGACTGCATTATTTTGTTCAAAAATTTTTATTCCTCCTTTTATTATCATTTTTTATTATATGACTTTGTAGTTCTTTCACTAAAGATAGTATATCTCCCTCCCTGTCCCACTGATATTGGGTTTGACCAAAGACTTGCTTTGTTCAAAGGAATATGCATAGAAATAAGGGTGTGCCTGTTCAGCCACTAGACTTTGAGAGGCATCCCATTTTTCTACTTGTTCTTCCCTCACTTCTGTCATCAATACGAGGAGAACCTGCCTTGTCTTGCTTGGCCAAAGGAAATAAGAAATAGAGTTGACCCTGCTCTAATCAACAAATTGGATCCATGTCTCACTAGTCATAGCCTTGATAAATCAAAGCCAAGCTCATCTAAAGATGTGGGAAGAAGAATAAAATATAAATGGTAAATTTTATCCCTGATCTTGACTCCAAAAATCTTCAATAAACTTACAAAAATTATGTCTTGTTTTATGTGGCTGAATTCCTTGTCAAAGATGGAAAAGGAATGAGACCCAAACAGGGTAAAGTGGGTTTGAAAGAGGGGCAGCCCACATGGATGAAAGGAATAGCCAAAAGCCAGATGATAAATGAAAACAAATCAACCTATGATTTTTGATAAATATACTTTAAGTCAAAAAAGTATAATTTGGTAACTTAATTTAATGTCTCAGTGAATTCTGGCTGTAATTTACAATGTAGCATTGCTAAATAACTGTTGAAAATTCTTATTTCAAGAATTAAACACATTAATTGATTTTCATCATTGTACTTCTGTGAAAAAATACTAAGCAATTAGATTTGGTGACAATAAGGCAGAATTACAGTATAGTAATTTAGCAGGCTCCTTTTTCACCTCTAAAGAATACTCACCAAATATAAGAATTCAGCATTTCAAGGGCTAAAGTTTCTTGAATTGTTTTGGGGTGTATATGACCAAAGGCAGAGGAAAGACAAAAATAACTGAGGAAAGAAAAGGAAGGACAGTAGGAAGGAAGCTGAATCAATTATCTACCAACTCAGACTATTACTATTACTACTGACCAACATTTTGGGGTAGCAGAAAAATAACTAAAGAAAAGGAGAGGATGATGAAGAGAATAAAAGAGAGGAAAGTAAGGCATGAGAGATGCTCCAGGCAAATTTAAACAAGGTTGGTGTATAGTGTAACAACTATTTGCTGTTACTGTCTGAAACTGGTCAAAAATCAAGAAAAACTGAACTGCTCAATAGATGGGAACACTAGGTCTTTGTCTCCCTAACCGTAGATAACTAAGCACCCTCCAACTTACTTTTTATGGACTCACTGAGGAGAGATAAATCCAGGCAGCCCCAGAGGCTCCCATCCTCCACCTCTACCCCTGGCCCTCTCAGTTGGCTTTAGGAGCTGAGCAAGAAGATGGCTTAGCAAGATCATTCAATGAAAAGCAAATTGACTCCCAAAACTGAGCTCCAGACACTTCTCTTCCTACTGGAGGAATTTTCTCCACCAAGAATCCCCATTTATACACACACAATTGTTCTTTGCCTTCCCTCTCCATAAATACTTGAAGCATTATAGGGAAGAGTCTCTCTTTACTAAACTCCTCTCTATCTAGCTTTTGACTCCCTAAGCCAGCATAAGCATTCTCCTGAATGGGATCATGAGAGCTGGGGAGGAGAAAGGAGTTTGGAATGAAAGTAAACAAATTCAACAGTAGATGCAAACAGCTCAGTTATGAGATCTGAGAGGAGAAATCAGGGTATTGAATTTGCTCTGCTCCTCTTCAGCTTGGAAGTGTTTTACCCCTTAGACCATAAGGTTCATTGGCAGTATTATTTAATAATACTCAACTCTACTACAGAAAATAAGAAATTAGATAGAATGGATAAAGCTCATAAAATATGTTAAGCACAGATAAGTGAATAGTATGAGATAGGTTCAATGGTAATAGATAGAACAGTGTATATTATAAATGGCCTAGATAGGGGCAGCTAATAACCAAGGTACACTAAATAGATATAAAAACTCTGAGGCACTAATGGTCCTAAATCTACCTTCTGTCGATGACTTCCCATTCTGGTTCCACACTTTTTCTGAGTAGGACCTTAGATAAAATCCATACTTCCTCAGAGACTAATTGGCAAGTTATAGCCACTAGCCAGGCTAACTTGCCTCTACAACTTCCTATATAGCAAACATGTATGTTGGCCTAGTACATTTTCTGTCTGATTGAGTCTCCCTTGGTTAACATGAATCTGCCTTAATAATTACACCATCAACAGGGAAAGCCAGTGAAGTAGACAGACAGAGAGGGAAAGAAAGAGGAAAACATGAATATCATGTATCCCAGAATACAGATAGGATGATACTTCCTCCCCATTTTGACCTTATCGTAAGTGTGTTAACACATCTGTTTACTCCCCGTTTCTCACTGTTTGTTTTAAATTCACTCAATATACCAATAAACCATGATTTAAGCATCTTAATTTTGTCTGTGGGCCTTTCTATTGTTCTATGACCTCTGTGATGCCTTACAGGTAATATACTCAGAGGCTACCTTGACATTAAGGTAGTTTCAGACACAACAAACCATATTTTATATGGACACTATTTTGCAGAAAAGGAATTTGTGTGTGTGTGTGTGTGTGTGTGTGTGTGTGTGTGTACCTCCTATGCATGGCCAACAGGAGGTTTGTTCAATATACTAAAAAGGCCTTCCAGCTTTAAATGTTGATTATTGCTCCAGCCTTCCCTCTATTATGGCCACCTGCTCTAGAAGTTATACACCAGCCATATTAAGGTACTTTAAATTGTCAGTCATGCCATACACTCTCGTTCCTTAAGACCTTTGAATGTTGGAGTTCCTTAGCATAAAATGTCCTTCTCAGTCTATTAAAATATTGCTATATAAGTGGCCTGACAATGGCCTCTGCATAATGGCCCTCAAGTGCTTTCTTCTGCACAGTAGGCTAAGATCCATTAGCTCAAAAAACTTGTTATGGCAAACTCAAATTGGTACATGTCCAATTGTTTTAAATATAGCCCCAAGGAGCAGGTCTTGAGCCATTTAGAGCCTGCTACTCTACACATGAAAAATAATGAAATTGGATCATACCTTAGACCATACACAAGAATAAACTCAAAATAGAACAAAAACTTAAATGTAAGGCCCAAAACTCCTAGAAGTAAGCATAAGGGAAATTTTTTTATATTGATCTTGGCAATGATATTTTTATATGACACCAAAATCACAATCAACAAAAGCAAAAATGAATAACTGGGATTACATCAAACTTAAAAGCTTTTGCAGAGCAAAGGAAACCATTAACAACAACAAAATGGTAACTATTAAATGGGAGAAAATATTTGTAAATAATATATCTAATAATGGCTTAATATTAATAATACATAAAGAAATTAGACAACTAAACAGCAAAGACAAACAATCTGATTTAAAAATGGGCAGAGCATTTGAAGAGATATTTTTTTCCAAAAAGTACATACAAATGGTCAACAGGTACATAAAATGATGCTCAGTATCAGATAAATGTAAATCAAAACCATGATGAGATATCACCTCATGTCTGTTAAGAAAACTGTTATCAAAAACATAAGAAATAACAAGCATTGACAAGGGTATAGAGAGAATGGAACTCATGTGCTATTGGTGGGAATGTAAATTGGTTTAGCCCCTATAGAAAACATAATAGATGGCCTTCAAAAAGTTAAAAATGGAACTACCCTATGTTTTAGCAATCCAACTTTCAAGTGATTTGTATATCTAAAAAAAAAGTAATCAGGATATTGAAGAGTAGGTGCACACCCATGTTCGTTGCATTGCAACATTATCCGCAACAGCCAAGATGTGAAAATAATCTAAGTGTCCCTGGACAGATAAATGGAATATTATTCAACCAATAAAAGAGAATATCCTGCCTTTTGCAACAACATGGATGGACTTTGAGAGCATTATGCAAAGTGAAGTAAGTCAGAAAAATACACACACAGATAGTGTTTTCACTTACATGTGGATCTAAAAATGTCAAACTAAGAGAAAGAGAATAGCAGGATGGTTGCCCAGCCTGGGTGTTGGGGCAAATGGAGGGGATGTTGGCAAAAGACCAAACTTCCAGCCGTAAGAGAAATAAGTTCTGGAGATCTCGTGTACAACATGGTGACTACAATTACCAGTACTGCATTACGTACTTGAAAATTGTTAAGAGATAAAATCAACACACCCTCCCCAACAAGGGTACTTAAATGAGGAAATGGAAGTGTTCATTAACTTGTGGTTATCATTTCATGCTATATATGTGTATCAAATTATCATGTTATACATCTAACACATTTTTGTTATATGTCAATAATATCTCAATAAAATTGGAAACAATAACTAAGAAAAATAGGGTTGAGAAAAGTTCTGTAAATCACATAGCATATAAAAGTCAAAGTCAGAATTTTATATGGGCACACATTATCCATTGTTCTATACTGCATCAATACAACACAAGTAAAACAGGGTGAACAAGGGCAAAAGGCAACCAAAAAATTAACTGGCAAATGACGTATAGTTGAGGATAATTTAACTTTTAATTAGTACTTGCTACATTGTAGATTCTATGTAATTCAGAGTTAAGAAACTAGATATTCATACCTTATACTATGGTTTTTACACTGTTAATGGTTCATTACCTCCTACTTTAGTATATACAGACCTTCGATAACTTCATAAAATAAATCCCATGTGTGTCAATTTTCAAGGACCTAAAATATAGGTCATTGCTCATTAGCACCCTGGAGTTTGTATCAAAAATATATATTCTCTTAAAGGCTTCTGCATCTCAAATGGAAAAACATATCTCATTCAAAGCACAGTTTCTCTGTTTAGAATCATCTTGAACTACCTATATAATAGTTCATCCTGGAACAATAATCACAGAGGAGTTTATGCCAAATACTCATTGAGATCTATAATCAAAGGAGCAAACCACCCTGGCTGGTGGCTCAGTGGATTGAGTGCTGGCCTGCAAACCAAAAGATTACTGGTTCAATTTCCAGTCAGGGAACATCTTCAACCAAGTCTCCAGCCAAGTCTAGAGCTGGAGGCACTCAAAAGGCAACCATACATTGATGTCTCTCTCCCTCTCTCCCTCCCTACTTTCCTCTCTCTCTAAAAAAATAATAAATAAAATCTTTTAAAAATATATGTTTAAAGAGCAAACATTTGTTATTTTCTTCTGGTATTTTTAGTCCAAATATACCATTTATTCAAAATTAAGTATTTGCCTTGATTAAGTTCTTACTAAATCACATTTTTACATTGTTCTTTGAGAGTAAAGCAAGGAGTGAAAACATGCAGGGAGCTGTATATTCTGAAATACTTCAAGATATTGAAATTGCAATTATTTAAATACTCCAATTTCTTTTATATAAATTAGGGTATATAAGAAAATGGAAATTTTAATTCACTGTGAAGAGCCTAATCAGTTAGACAAGAACGAAAGATCTGTATGGGTTTCAGCAGCATTCACTAATCTCCCAGCCTACCCAGGCAGATCAGTAAATAAATCTACCTGCAGAGCCCTGGCTGGTGGCACAGTGGATAAGGTGCCAGCCTGTGAACCCAAAGGTCACTGGTTCAATTCCCATTCAGGACACATAACCAGGTTGCAAGCCAGGTCTCCAGCCAGGTCTGTAGCTGGAGGCAGGTGAAAGGCAACCATCCATTGATATCTCTCTCCCTCTCTGCCTGTCTCCTTTCCCCTCTCTCTAAAAATAATAAATAAAATTTTTTTAAAAAATCTACCTGTAGTTGGTTTTGTTGGTCCCACAAAGTGACCAATGGTCTTGCCCTGGCTAAACCAATAATCAACTGTGAGATTGATATAATACCTAGGAGCCACCACATGATTATAACATTTCTAGCAACCTCCACTACCTGAAAGGGCTCTGCACACTTTTCTCTAGTGTCTAAGCATTCCCCTCTGACAGAATTCAGAGAACTCACTTGACCCTGGGCTTCTGGGAGATCTGTTTTCTGTATCTCTTACCTTGGTTCTGAGCATGAGGTCCCTGTCTTCTTGACTGCCTACATTTTCATGTGCATATGTTTGATTTCCTAATCAGACACAGGAAACAGCATAAGGCAGTGGAAGTATACAATAATACAAAAAGCATGGGCTTGGAAGACACAGAGCTGAGCTCAAATCTCAAACTCAAAACTGTGTACACTTTTTTAACCTTGATAAGCACCAGTTTTCTCTTCAACAAATAGGCCAAGGGAGGTTGCTGAGTGGAAAAAACAAGAGGTGAATGTGAAGTACCTCGTGTGCTACTGCCCTCTAGCACAGGCAGGTGTGTACACACAGTGGTTCGGTATTAAAAGAGGAACACACCTTTGCTGAGCGCAGCTGATTTTGCTATGAGATCCCTTGCATCCTTCAGCTCACCTAGGATGCCAATTTGCACATTGTAGGCACTCACAGCTTCAGAGCATTCTTCTTTAAACAGAAGTTGCTAGAGGCTGGTTTATTAGATTCTAAGCAATATGGTTAAAGGAACTTCATTAGAATACCATGCCACCTCTCATGAGGAGGTATAATTGCGAGGTTCTACTGTGCTTCAGGTGCTCTGGGGGAATTTTCTAGGCTAAGCTAGCAAACAAAGCTTCTCTAGGTCTGTAATAGTTGGGTAAGTTCATAGTTAATACTTTTTATTTAAACTTTCACAGATATCACATGCCCCCTTTAAAGATGTGTTCTATTTTTAATTATATTTTATTGATTAGGCTATTTCAGTTCTCCTGATCTTTCCCTCTTTGCCCACCTCTACCCAGCACCCCCCAGTCCCTCAGGCAATCCCCCCACCATTGCTAATGTCCATGGATCAAATGTATAAGTTCTTTGGCTACTCCATTTCCTATATTGTATTTTACATCCCCATGGCTCTTCTGTAACTACCTGTTTGTACTTCTTAATCCTCTCCTCTCTTCCCCCATTCCCCCATATCCTCCTCCCATCCCACAACCATCAAAATTATCTCCATATCCATAGTTGTGTCTCTGTTCTTGTTTACTCAGTTTGTTTTTAGATTCAATTATTGATTAATATGTATTTATTGCCATTTTATTCTTCATAATATTTAATCTTTTTCTTTTTCCTTAAATTAAGTCCCTGCTGGACTTTTTTACAGCCAGAAGTTATGGGGACCTCTCTTCCTGGCACTGGAACCCTGGCCTGAAGGGCCTGATGTAGGGCTGAAACTCCTTGTCCCTGAGATAGCCCTCCCAAATATTTATCCACCACACCTGGATGTGGGACCAACCCATTCCACATCTCTGCCCCCAAACCAGTCTGGATGAACCACCAGTCTGGTGATTTCTTTAATTATGTAGTTGTCAGTCTTCCATTCAATTTGACTTCTGACAGTTCTGAGTGATGACTGTTCTATAATTTAGTTGTAATGTTGATGTGCTTGTGCAAGGAGGCGAGCCATGTCTGCCCAGGCCACTATCTTGACCAGAAATCTAAAGGTATGTTTATTATATTATTTCATTTATCTCTGCTGCTGCTTCTCCAGAACAAAGAAATTAAAAAGAAGTCTTTAAAAATCAACCAAAAAATAACAGATGGCTCTCAATAAGAATTTTTCTGAAAAAGGAGACAGACAAAAACAATACCTTGGATCTGGGCAATTTTAAAATTATGATCAGGCTCTGGCTGGTAGCACAGTAGATAAGGTGCCAGCCTGCAAACCCAAATGTCGCTGGTTCGATTCCCCAGCCAGGGCACATAACCAGGTTGCGAGCCAGGTCTCCAGCCAGGTCTATAGCTGGAGGCAGGTAAAAGGCAACCATACATTGATGTTTCTCTCCCTCTCTACCTCTCTCCCTCCCCCTCTCTCTAAAAATAATACATGAATAAATCTTATTAAATTTTTAAAATAAATAATAAATAATACAATCATGATCAGTGCCTTGGACAATGTGGCCAAGTTGGTTGGAGTGCAGGCAACTGATCAACCTTTCTCTCCCCCCCACCCTTCCTCTCTTTCTAAAAGCAATGAAAAAAAAAATGTCTTTGAGTAAGGATAAAAAATAATAAAATAAAATCTTGATCAGATTTATTATGACTTTGATTTCAAGTGACAGAAAACCAATGGAACCAAATAAAGGAGGAGGGGGACTTTTTATAATAAGAATTCTTCATATTCTCATGAGACCCAAGGTCTGTGGAACAGCTCAAATCAGTTATTTAAATGACAGCATTTCTCTCTCCATTTCTCATAGCTCATCATTGCTACACCCCCACACATTTCTGTTTCACTTCATTCTCTTTTCTGCTGTTCACTCACCCTCACTTTCACATTCTCTCAATTGCCTTCTCTGTCTCTCTTGTCCATATGGCAGTAAAGTTGGCTACCAGGAGCTCTGAAGCAGCCTATTTTCTAGCTTTGGTTATCAGATGGTCATTGGAGCTATTTCTCAGTTTGAGTCTATAGTCTTAGAACAAGATGTGAATTGGCTCAATTTTGACCAAGTGCCCACATCTGAAACTATGGGCTGTGGCTAGGGGATAAAGTCACATTGTCCACAATGACTTCTCCATGATAACCATAGAAGTGGGGATAAATCAGAAAGAAGAAAGAGGAGATCTAGGCAGGAGAACAAGTATTCTGGTCAGTAGATTTGGCCATAGGCAGTTCTGTCCAACAGGAGACCCTTTTGGTGGTTCCTTATCTGTTTGTTACATTTTACAATAAAAGAAAATTCCAAAATGTCTTCACCAGCTACTAAGGGAGAGTCAGTCACCCTAACTAAATACAGTGGTCATATGTTCATTCAGACATATTTAATTCTAAGGCACAGTGAAGCAGTCCTGGCTCCAAGATTAAATAATTGATTAAAGCCCAGTGATAGTTATATACGTTTATGGCTATATAAAGTTATATACATTTATTCAACAAAATACTCTGAAGCCACTAAGATCATGCTTTTAAAGAAAGTAGAATGATATGCCACAATGCTCACAGTAAAAATTTCAGTGAAATGGCTAAACATAGAGCTTATATATGCAGTATGTTGAACATAGATCAATATAGCAACAGTTATATCTGGATGACAGAATTATGATGAGATTTATTTTCTACTCATCTTCTTTCCATATTTTCTAGATTATTTTTACCAAAAATATACATATTATTTTACAACAGGAAAATTAACAGTTTAAAAGGCTTAATAATAGGCTCAGTAAAAGGGTTAGCTCTGGGTCATTAAAAAGGGGGTTGCTCTAAATATATACAGGGAGCTATGGTTCAGGGGTCCTGCACTGTTTTTAGGATTCTCTCACTTATCAGTGACAGTGAGCCTGTGCTGAACCCAGCAAAGATGTACCAGAAAAGGTACTAACTTGCTGAGGGTGAACAAAATGCAGAAGGGGGAAAGAACATCTGAAAGCAAGTCAGGCACCCTGGTCCAAGTCCCATACACAGGCATTCTCATTTACAGGCATACTGTGAGTCCAGCTTGCCTTCCAATATCTCTTTCATGGATCAATTCCAGTGGAGGCTTCCTACACTCACTACTTCCCAACTGAAACAAACAAACAAACAAACAAAACTTTTAACATTCACCTGCTTTCCTATAAGTGCCATTATAGCCCCCATCCTGTCCAAGCCTGTTCCCAGAACCATATCAAGGAAACCACCAGCAGGCCAACACCAATGAAGATGAAGGGCTGGGCAAGGCTCTGGCCAGGTCTATCAGGTATTTATAACTGGATTTATGGGTCCCTAACCTTAAGTATTCCAAGGATCAGGCACTTCTCTGTGAGCTGATCTGGCACTGAGATTGGAAGTACAAGCTTAACTCTTAACAAGAAAAAAAAAAAAAAAATCAAAGCTACAGCTTACAAATTCTATAAGTCAGTAAAGTTCAAGGGAACACTCAAAATTTATAATCCCAGTCTGTTTTGGTAATCATAGAGTCTTACACCCTGACAGAGGAGCAAACATTTAAATGATGAAGACTCTTTTCATGTGTATCAGGAAGGACATTCTGGAGACCTTTGTCTTCCCCAATCTTTCAAACTAGACAACATTTGAGCACAGGTCAATTATACTTCTCCCGGAGTGGCTGAAACAGCTTTAAAAAATATTGTTGCCACTGTGTCAGATCAAATGGAGAGGAGCAGAAATATGACTTGGGAGTCTCAAAAGGTATTAGGCAGCAGGTTAGATAAAAATTAAATTCCATTTGCTAGAATTCCATATAACACCCAGAGAGAGTTTTAAAAAAAATGTTCAATTCTCTTTATTAGTGCTGGATTTATGGTTCAAAATGAAGATTAAGTTAAGAAACATGTTCTAAAGAGCTCTTTAAATTTGAGAGCCTCAGTCCTGTGTTTTGCATCAAATTTGGCCTCTCTGGCTCCAGCATCTCTCTGAAACTAATCTGTTGTGTTCATTGCCATTGAACCAGTTTTTACAAGGCTACATCCATCATGCCAGCTCTTTGCTCTGAAAACCATCACAGCTTTTGAAAAAGTTTGAATTCCTCCAACTAGCTCTCAGGGACCTCCAAAATCCAGCCTAACTCTGCCAAGCCCACCAACTACCCAAACACACCTCCTGCCCCTCACCTGCGAGTGGCACCTCATTGTCCTATAGATACTCCTCTCCTCAGTATCAGGCCTTTCTTTATGCTGGTTCTCTCCATTTCAGGCATCAGAATTTATACTCAGTGCCTGATCAACAAGCCTCATCTTATCTTTCAACCTTCCTTGACTTTCCCAGTCCACATAAGTCTTCCCCTCCTCTCTCTGAATTCCTGCCACACTAAAGGGCCTGACAATCAGCATTCACTGAGAATGCACTAAGATAGGCTCTGTACATGTTATTTCCAAAACACCCTTCTTCTGAAGAATCCCGTAAGACCATCACTATTACCTTACTTCATCACCAACGAGCAGATCTTAATGCAATTTAGTTCCTCGGAAGCACGAGTTCCATGGAAGCGGCACCACGTCATCCCCACCCCTTGCTGCCTAGTGATTGGTGCCCAGTATACGTTTTGCTTCCCTCACAAAATGTCAACAAGTTTATAAGTCAAAGAGCTGAAGTTCGACCTGAATCTATCTCCAAACGCCATGGCTCTGTGGGCACATACAGCCACAGACAGGCAGTCTGGGGGCAAGAACACACTGAATACCAGTTGATCATTCGCCATCACTCAGGACAAAGCACCCTACGGCTGCACCTTCCCAGAACAGTGCTGCGCAAGGGGAGGCAGATCGCGGAGTTTCCCACGCACCGCCCACAGCAGTATCCATAAACACATCATATAAAAGCGCCGGGCCGCCTGTACAAGTGCCACCTCAGGGCGAGTCTCCTAGCCACCATGGTCCCCTTCCGACCTCCCTGCTACCCTCAAGCCCCTCCTACACAGAAGTGTGGGTGCTGTAAAATGAACATAGCCAAATTATCTATAGGAGCCCCTTTTATATACATATATACTCCCTCATCCTTCAATACTCCCAAGTGGGTAAGGCAATGAATATGCTCTTCTCAGCTTTAAAATTCTCCATCAAGTCACAGGTGTGACTGAATTTACCTCTGATACACTAAGACAGCAGAGAATTCATATTTGGTGGGACCTACTTGTTTTCTTTGGCTCTGACCAATAGTGACAAAATATGATGCTAGCTCTTCACCGTTTGAGGGTCTGGACACCCAGGTGTCTTGACAAAAGGCATGGGTTCTCACTCATGGAGCTTCTGAATCCAAGTGAAATTAAATTTAGAAAATATTAATTTCCTTTATAACTCCTCAAACCAAAGGGTAAATCGCAGTTATAAGCCTTGTATTTTCAACTTAACAGAGAGGAATTGGGTAAGCCCTGTGTTTTAATGTAACATGTCCAAGAACTTGAAGGATCAAAGAACATTTCATCTGGCTCTTTGGTTCATGGTACTCACCCTAATAAATATAGATTTCATTTAAAATAATGACTCTTATCCAAGAAAGTTTAATAGACCAGTATTTATGAATTTGTTAATTATGCATCCTCAATTTAACTATATAGACGCATTGTTAGGCACAATGAAAGACACAATGTGTCAGGCTTAGTGCTGCTTCTCAGCCTTTGGGATTTCTGAGGGCTATAGTTGAAAGGACTCTTGAGAGAACTAAAAATTATGAGGTGTTCCAATGAGGAAGGAGACAAGGCTTCCTACCTGCCTAATCCACAGAACAGTCATTGCTCCTTGGAGCTTAAGTTTAATTGATTATATGTTGACTTCAATCATTTGAAATACTGAAGGGCTCCCCTCATTCTGTTATGAATTTTACCTTATCTGAAATTTGATTATTTATCTCTCTCCCCCACTAGGCTATGTGCCCACTGAGAGCTGAGCTGGGGTGTATTCACCTTTGTTTCTTCTAATTCCCAGTACCATGCCAGCACCATGCAAGTGCTTCTTGGTTAAACATTGGAAAACTGAATTTCTGGAAATTAAAATTTAAAAACATGACAAGAATTTCATTGGATAAGATAGTTAGGGCCTTTATAGAAGCCTAATCCATGCTGAACACTGTTATAAATATTTCAAATATATTAGTCTTACTCTTTACAACAACTTCTAAAGAGGGTTTTTTGACAGGTAAAGAAATAGGCCTGAAGAAGTTGAAAAGTGGCCCTAAGTCAGACAGCTATCAATGGTAAAAGTGTAATTCGGATACAGAGGTGTCTTTCTATCTACCAGGCTGCTTCTTGGAAGATATAAATCAAGAAACGGTATCCCCAAAGAAGTCAGCACAGGGTCTTCTTCTCCATCCCCCCCACCCACAGGTGAGCGTGGGCTCTCCCCAGCCATTGACAGCCTCCCTTTATGGTGTCAAGAGCCTGTTGCCCTGCCTGTCCTGTGTCAGCACTCCTGTTCCCCCAGGACAATAGCCAGGCAACTCCAGCTGCCAAAGTTTTTAAAAAGAAAATGAAATTAGAGTGAAAACGAGGGAATTCCCATGCCACGTGGCCCCTGCAATGCTCCATCTGTCAAGACTTGGGGAGGGTTGATTGCACAGACTTCAGAAACTGTCATTCATTTGACAGCTTTGCATTATTTCTTCCGGGAAAACCCATTGCCAGACTGAAGGAATTATGGATTTCATCTTCCTAAACTTTCCACCAAAAAGCCTCACTGTCCAATTTCCTGCAAAAGCGTAATTAAAATGTTCATTCTTAGGCCATCTTTGTTTACAAACTACAAGTTAGGTTTACAAAATGGAAAAGTACATGCTCTTTAAAAAATTGTGAATTATGTCATCTTATAAGAGTCCCAAAGAGAGGAAACTGCTTTTTCTGAGATTTTTGCAGACATCAGTGGATACTTAAATTAGGGTCTGGCTAATACTAATAATCACATAATTCCATTCTCTCAGCCCCAGCACAGATTTTATGAGCTTTTCTAACTTAATAATAAAAACCACCAAAATCTTTAGAAATCCATCTGCCTCCAGTGGAACAACTTAATTGTTGCCAAAGCTATAAGACTACCTACCATAGTTTAAAATAATAAAAGCTAATCAGGGGGAGAGCTTACTTCAAGACATTTTCCTCAGCTTTTGCAGGGCCCTAATAATTGTATCTATATTTTAACTAAATAAAGGATAGTTCAGGGCACATATGTCTTAGAATTAAATTAAACTCAGAGTCTTAACTACAATCATGCACCACATAACAACGATTCTATTAACAATGAGCCACATATACAACGGTGGTCCCATAAAATCATAATGAAGCTGAGCTTCCTGCAAGAAACAGTGGGATTTGTGGTTCAGGGGGATTTATTTTTCTCTGACAGGGCTTGGCAATAGAGTCCCTCTCATTCGGAGCCCCTCAGTTTTGAGTGTACATATTACATCCCAGTCAGGCAGCCACTGACCTATTTCAGCACAGAGGGGTCTGCACACTCAGTACTACATATTCAGGGGACACTAAAGCCCTCAGACCTAGCCTGATGGGCTTCAGCATCTTTGCTGTAAATTCTCTGTTGAGGACCTCAAATTCTGCACTAGGACACGGGTCCGCAGGAGCTACATTAACATGTACTGAGAGTAACCGCCACTTGAGTAAAAGCTTTCTGTGGTAGTGTGAAGCCAGCCTGTTCCCACACTTGGGACATATTTTCAGTTTGCAATGATAAAGCATTTGTTTCTTCCATCATTTCAATGCAAAAGAAGGCTCTATGAGTCAGAGACAGTCAATGGAACTAAAAACAAATTTCCAAAGTCAAAATATGGAGTCCTCAGTTCTATACCCTCTCCATCTTTTATTTATGATTACCACCAAATTCCTTAACCTGACCAATGCTTCAACATGATATACTGAAAGCCACATTGCCATGACAATCTACTATATTCTTTTATCTGTCCATCTTCATTTCTTTTTCCTACTGATCCTCAGACAGCCATTCACTTCCTGCTGACAGTCATTTTGATGGTGATCTATGCCTTGCCCAGCCAGTTTCTCCTCAGTACATCCTGCCATCCAGCCCAGGTACCTGTTCATGGATCAGCATTGACAGCTTCCATGTTGTATTTCTGACCCTGTGAGAAGGGAACAAGGAGAGGGCTTATGGCACATTGTTTATAAAACCTACAATAGAGTCCTATAATGTTCTAGGCTTTCCCATTTCCTCACCATTGACTCACCCAGAGTAACACCCAATTCTTCAAGCTCCATTCATGGTAAGGGTCCTATATAGATGTACCACTTTTACCTTTTATACCATATTTGAAAAAAAAAAAAAAAAACAGTTCTCAATTTTATTTATTTACTTTGATTCCAGAGAGAAAGGAATGGAAAAAGAAAGAGAAAAAAATATTAATCAGTTGCCTTCCATACACGTCCCAACCACGGACTGAACCCACAACCTAGGTACGTGTCCTGATTGAGGATTGAACCCACAACCTTTTTCTGTTTATGGAATGATGCTCCAACCAGCTGAGCCGTACTGGCCAAAGCTTTTATAACATATTCTAATGCACCTTTCCTATTTTTTTTTTAATTTTATTGTTGTTGTATTACATCCATCCCCTTTTTGCTCCCCTCTGTCCCCCTCCCCACCCATCCATTCCCCACAAAGTCAATCCCACCTGTTGTCCATGCCTTTCCTATTTTTAAATATGTTTAGAAACACAAATACTTATCATTGTGTTACAATTGCCTATAGTATTCAGTACAGTAACATGCTGTACAGATTTGTGTCCTAGGAGTGATAGGCTGTACTATGTAGCCTAAGTGTGTAGTAGACTACAGTAGTAGACTACTGTATCATCTATGCTTGTGTAAGTGCACTCTATGATGTTAACACAATAACAAAACTGCCTAATAATACATTTCTCAGAATATAGCCCCAATCATTAAGCAACACATGATTATACAGTTTTGTTTTCCACTGTTTCAGCCATCTGCAGTCAACCATGGTCTATAAACATTAAAGGTAAACTTCTAGAAATAAACAATTTATAAGTTTTAAATTGTGTATTGTTCCAAATGGCATGATGAAATCTCATGCCATCCTGCTCTGTGCCACCAGAAATGTAAATCATCTCTTTGTCAGATTCTCCCTGCTCTCTATTTGCTGGCCTCCCATTAGTCACTTAGTTGCCACCTTGGTTATCAGACCAAATGTCTCAACAGCATAGTGTTTGTGTTCAAGTAACCCTCATTTTATGCAATAATGGCTCCAAAGTGCAAGAGTAGTGATGCTGAAATTCTATTTCAGACACGCACTGGGAGTCTTGGTATGTATCTCCCACACACACTGAGGGACTACTATACTTTTTCTCCCCTCTCCTTCATGTGGGCATAAAAGAAGTCATAGAGAAGTTTCTTCACAATTCCTGATGACATGAAAGAAATATTATTGACTAATCGTATCTAAACTTCCCCAGTTGTTTTTATTTTCTTTCCCATATTCATACCTTTCCCAACTGTATCAAACTATCAAGTTACTAAAATTTTGGCAAATAAGTTCTTTAACCCATATAATGAGGACACTTAGACTCATCTGCAAGTGATGCTGATCAAATAAAATAAGTGAGAAAACACAAGTAAAATACCTCATGTGGTACCTGATATATTCTAGTCTCAATAAGTAGAATTTTCCTTCTTAATTGGACAGTGCAGAGCTCCAGTCCTACATTTCTGCTTCATTTCAACATGGCAGGGTTTCTTTGAGTGACACAAAGCAAGGGCATATTTGTATTTTTTCTCTTTGAAATATTCATCTGATGAAAAAATATCCTGTGATACATGCCTACCATGTTCCCTTTCAAGCAGTAAGTTAGATGTGTTATTTTCTCAGCAATAATCATGTCAAACTATTAATGAATAACTGCCATGGTTCTGTTTGTTGACATAGTTAAATAAAATGTCACATGAATATAGTCACTCTTCATATCGTCTTGTGAATGATGAAGCAATGAGGATAAGTTTTCAAATAATACAAAAGGAGAAGGAATATAAAATTACTTACTTTTAAACTTTTTCTTTTAGCCAGAGAAAGGCATTAATCAAACTATTAAACACAAGAAAATAGCAACCATGAGTCAAATCTTGTATATCTACAGTTGCACAATTGCATACTTATGCACTGAAGAGAATCTTACCTTTAAATTTATTTATAAAAAGAAATTGCATGGTAAACTAGGGAGAAAATGGGATTTGGTCTTACTTCTTCCATTAAGTCACTTTATTATTTAGGGGAAATAACTTATCCTGCCAAAAATCAAGACAGAGTTGTATCAAACTAGAGCAACTGTCCATCTGCTACCACCTGTGAGTTAAACCCTGCACACCGTTTTGTAAATAAAAGTTTATTGGAACACAACCACCCCCATTATCCATGGTTTCTGTTGCATTAAAACAGCAGAGTTGAGCAGCTGCAACAGAGGCAAATAGCTCACAAAAGCTAAAATACTATTTGGTCATTACAGAAGTTTTTCATTTTGATGAACTTCAATTTATCATTTTTTATACTTTGTGGCTTTTGTATACTATTTAAGAAATAATCCACCCCAAGGTCAGAAGGTTTTCTTTCATACTCTTTTCTAGGAGTCCTAGCATTACAGCTATTACATTTATTTCTTTAATTCATTTCAAGTTAATTTTGTTTATAGTATGTTAAGAACCGAGTATAATATTCTAGAATAAAGATATTCAGTTATCCCAGAAACAATTATTGAAAATACTGTTCTTTCTTATTGAATTGCATTGGCACCTTTGTTAAAAATTAATTGGCCATATATTTGTGATCTATTTTTCAATTATCTATCTTGTTCCACTAATCTGTATATTTCACCATATGCCACTACATGGCATTGATTATTGTAGAATTATAGAAATCCTTGAAATAAGATAAGGTGAGTTCTACAACTTACTTCTTTCTCAGAATTGATTTAGCTACTGTGAGTCTTTTGAATTGTCATATAAATTTTATAATCAGCTTGTCAAATTATAAAAATAACCTTGCCAATGACAGAGAGAGAACTACACTGAGTTTATTTGGGGTAGTTTATTCTGAGACTATTGGTTTGGGGAGAAATAATACCTTAATATTGAGTCAAGAACATGATACAAATCTTCATTTATTTATATCTTTTATTTTAACAAAATTTTATGGTCTTTAATGTTCAGGTCTTCTATATATTTTTAACTTTTTCCCTAATAACATCACATTTGGGATCCTACTGCAAATGATTTTTGTTTGTTTTTCATTTACAAATAGTTTATGGACAGTATATAGAAAGATAATTTTTTGTATATTGACCTTGTACTTTGTGACCTTGCTTTTTGGCACTTAGAATTTTATATGAACACAATATGTCACCCTTTAATAAAGACCAATTTTCTTCCTTTCCAATCTGAATGTGTTTTGTTTCTTTGTCTTGCTTTATTGCATTGATTAGAACCTCAAGTTCAATGCTGAAAGAAATGAAGAGACCAAGCATTCCTGCTTTGTTCCTGATTGTAAGAGGACAGCATTTGGTCTTTTCACCATTACATATTATCTTAAGCCTTTATCATTTCAAGAAAAGTATCTTTAATTCTTTGTTTTCTATGAGTGCATATCAAGAATAGTTATTTAATTTTGTCAAATGCCTTTTTATCTATATCTAATGACTTGATCAGATGGATTTTTTAATATAAATAATCTAAAGCAAACTCAGCAGCAAGCAAAGCTAAAGATTCAAACTGTAGTTTCCCCACCATAGAACATGAACTTCAATTATTTTCTGTAGGAATAACATGATACACCATACAAACTACAAGAGTTTCAAACACAAGAGAGAGACACTGCTCAAGGAACATATAATCTGTGGGCAAGTTGTCTGACAGCTCACATATACTCCTTATAATAATTCAGTGTTTGGGAATAAATTATCCAAAACATTCCTTTGCATGACCACTGACATTGTAGGCAAGATGTCTTTAACTGAGCACACAAAACCCTACAGCTCAGCCACCATTTCATCATAAGAACAAGAAAACAGTCACAGTTCTCACACTAGAAGTAATGGCAGAAACTTGACTCCTAAGGTCCCAGCTGAGAAAGGTTATAAACTCATTATTTCCCACATAATTCATGCTGCTATAATACATGGATCATTAATTACTTTGGGTTTGGATAGCAGACTAGTCCTTGTCACTCCATTGTTATCTTTTTCTTTTCCTGCTGTGACAAGGTTACCTTTAACATCTGTAAAGATAGAGCATTCTCTTTTAACCTCAACTGTTAAGCTTGCTAGTTATCAAGACTACATCAACCTTGAAGTTGTTACGGTCCAAGAGAAACAAAGAATGATGAGGATGGAAAAATCTATTGCAGCCTCTTCATTTTGCAAGAAACTGAGGCTCAGAGAGAATTCTGTGACTTTTCCAAGGTCACACAGCTAGATAGTAACAGAGCCAAAAATATAATTCAGGTCCACACATTCTGAGGCCAGAGCTTTTTTGTGAAAGTATTGTAACACTTCTAGATTTAGTTTAACTTTCTGTCACTTTAAAGCAAAACTTTATTTTACTTACAAAATGTGTCTAGGTGGTACAGTACTTTGCAGTATCTCAAGAGGTTTTACAAGGTAAGCTTTAAAAATACACGTAGCCCTGGCTGGGTGGATTAAATTAATTGTAATGTAATCTCATACACCAAAAGATTGCACGTTCAGTCCCCAGTTAGGGTGCATACAGGAGGCAATCCCCTCTCCTCTCTTCTCTCTCTCTCTCTTTCTCTCTCTCTCTCCCTCTCTCCTCTCTCTCTCTGTCTCTCCTCTCCCTCCCCTTCCTTTCTCTCTCAAATCAGCAAGCATATCCTTGGTAAGGATTTCCTTTTAAAAAATACATGTAGTTCTATACAAATAAACATAAGGCTCTAGGATCCTAGAAAATTTTTCTTTGTATGGAATATAATGAGCTTATCCTATTTTTTAATACTTTATTTTTTTACTTTTAGAGAGAGAGGAAGGGATGGAGAAAGAAAGGGAGAGAAACATCAATGTGTGATTGCTTCTCATGGGCCATCTTTATTCTGTTTTTATAGATAACCCTAGATACCTTTTAGACACTTGGCTCTTGTGTCCCTTATCTATTAAAATTCAAATTTTTATTATATAGAGTAGATTTTCATTTTTGTCTTATTTTGTTTTCTCTATTATTATTTCTATTGCTTTTCCTTCTTTCTCTCTCTTTCAGTCTAATAGATGGTGAAGAATCCAATTAAGTAACCCAGGTAATTCAGAGTATGTGTTTGATTTTCCTAGACACTAATATATGGCATGAAGATCCATTACTGGATTATTAAATATCAAAAAATACATAAAGACACTTAGTCAAAAGAGAGAATTCTTCTCAATGATAAGAAACATTGGGTATGGTCTTGACCTAGGATCTCTAGCAATTCTGTGTCCTCTGAGGCAAAATTGAGATGTTAACACTTTACTTGGAATGCAGAGTTCTAAAATGGTTTGAGCAAAGAGAAAGAAAGCAAGGGAGAGATACAATACAAAGGGATGCAATGTGTTCCCATGCTGGCCACACATCACAGCAAAATGAGAAGACACGTACACACATATTCCCTCAACACATGAGACATCTCTGGAAATATGCAAGAGAGACCTGAGCAGGAATAAGTTCTATTTATTGAACACTTACTAATATAAGAAGTTAATAGCTGTATTGTCTCAAAGGAAATATAGTTCAGAAACTTCCGAAGTTCACTGTTCTTTCCAGTATTATTTCCCAATGGATAATGATGTTCAGAGTTAATAATGGAAAGCAAACAGACTGATAAAACTTGCAAAAAATAATTTTTTAATTTTATAAGAGGAAGATTATATGATTGATTTGATATTCAAAGAAGATATCGAAGAAATTAAGGATTTTTTAAACATCATCTCAGAAAACTTCTGTTATATAAGGTCTGCCCCAAAAGTATCAAGCCAGTGCATCACTATAATTAAAACAAAAGTATCAAGTTTGTACTTGATACTTTTGAGACAGACCTTATATGTAGGAAAAATACCACTGAGGAATTTTAAATTGAAACTTTTCTTTTTGATCTAAAAATGTCTCTTGACTATAGCAATAGTCATACACATTGGAAAGCCTAATATTTATTGGGTTAATTTTTTAATAAGTGGACATTTTTGGAGTAGTTTTCTTTGCCTAGGCTTTCTTCTCTTGAAATACCACTGCACATAGACATGTTCAAGGATGGGCCTCTCAAGCATGTTTCTAGAATGTGACCTCTTCCCACCACGTATCATAGATAATCAGATAAAGAAAACACAGCTAATATATGAGGAACTTTTCTGGAGACAGGTCTGAGCAATTTCATTTTCTTCCCTAGAAAATTAGAACTGGAACACAAAGAAATGGTGCCATTGGACTTAGCCATCAGTCTTTAGAGATTCATGGGTATTTGGAGCAAGATATCCTTGTTGGGGTCTGACAAATTAAGTAAAGAAAAGAGAGTTGGATGAAGCAAAACCATTGCTTAGTGACTACTAATCATTCAAAATGTAAGAGATGAGAACAGTTCTGCATCAGATCACATAACTTTCAAAGTTCTAGGCCTAGTCTTTTATATACAGAGTAACCACACAATTTGTCTTCTAAGCCAAGTGTATTAGTGTCATAGGGCTGTTCAATTACCACAATCTTGGTGACTTAAAACAAGAGAAATTTATTTTCTCATACTTCTGGAGATCAGAAATCTGAAGTTAGTATCATAGCAGCAGCAGGGTTACATTTCCTCTGGAGATTCTAGGGGCGAATTCATTCCTTGTCTCTCCCAACTTCTGGGGCTTGCCAGCAGTCCTTGGCTTGTGGCCATACCACTCCAATCTCTATGTGTCAAGTCACCATCTGCCACCTTCTTATTAGGAGACTTGTGATTGCATTTAGGGCCTACTGAGATAAGCCAGGACGACCTCTCTGTACCAAGATCCTTAATAATCACATCTGCAAAGACTTTTTTTTCCTTATAAGATAAAATTTACAGGTTTCAGGGATTAAGACCTACCTGATATTTGAAGGGAACCATCATGCTGCCTAGCACATGAGTACATTTTTTAGCATGAAAGGAGAGACCAATTTGTAATTCCTTAATGATGAAAGATGAAATCCTGGTCTATCCCAAGCAAACTGGATACATGTCTCCAAACACAGATACATGGCCTAGAGATACCTGTTGTAGCTCTTAAGATGTAACAAATCTCATTTCTCCTCTGCACTGATTATAAATGTTCCCCTTGAAACTGCTATAGCAATTAAATACCAAATTCACTTTCCACCCCTGAACTCTATAAGAGATTACCAAGTCTTCCTAATATATTCTTGCCTATGTTTATAAACTTTGAGAAATGTTTGTACTTTACAATCAAGTGATTCCTGGTTAAGAAACAGGACAAAATTCTGAAGAGTCCATTTTCATTGCCTCTTATATTTTTACATATATGGTACCCTCCTTGAACCCACATATTAAGATTTTCTTACATAAATGTTAAATGACAGGCTCTTTAATAAATTAGTAAATTTGCAGAAATCAACAAACAAGTGAGATGGAAAATTTGTAATGACAAGAAGACTTTCTGATATAGCTCTGGATGAAATGATATCATCCAGAGGACTAACCTCTTGACTCCTAAGCCAAGGTCATCTTCATTGGACTACATGCAAAACCAGTAATTTTCACTTCAGTGACTCTAACATGGTAAAAAGAAAGAAAGTATTTTGTGTCATGTTACTTATATTTGCAATAATCCAATTATTGCATACCATCACCAATAAGCACATTTGAGCATCTTCTGAGGCACAAATGAACAAATACCACTTTCTGGGAAAACTGCAAATAACATTCACACCACAGAAGATATAGGAGAAATCACAGAATATACAGAAACAGAAGAAAGCTTTTAGCTATATTCCCACAGCCTTTAAAACTAAACCTACATAATATTTTCATTGCCAACACAATTGTATGCAGTATAGCACTGACCATATTCCTCGAGTGGTCACTAAAGTGATTGCTTGCAATTCAAAGAGCCATTCTAGTACAGCTTTCTCATTAAGATTACTCTGCTCCCATTAGTTTGTTTCATTTTCAGGGACATGGCATAGCAAAAAGATATTCTCTTTCTACTATCAGACTTTGCATTTGTTTGCTATAAAACACTACTCATAGCTCATCTTACATGTTTTCTCTTATTTCTTTCTTTGTAATAATACAGGTTAGGACTAGTGGGTAATTAAAAATAGGTTTAAGGTACTATATCAGTGCTACAGTTTCAGCTGGCCCACTCAAAAGTTTTCATTCACAGAAAGCCACATTACTCTGATAAAGTTAAGAAATCTTTATGAAAAATATAGAGTAGGGACTGGGTACAAATAATAACTGCTTCTTTTCTTGTGAATATAATTTGAAACTTATTTCTTGAACCCACCCAACACCAGACACTACTCTAAGACAAATTTTCTACCCATAAGGCATTTGAAAAGAAACTACAGGAAACAGGAAAATCTTAAAAAAATAAACAAGAAAATGCATTAGGTTTTCAAATATCCAAAATAGAAGACCATGCATTTTTTAGTACCAATGACTCCTCAGTCTTTAAAACATATTAAAGACTCAATAAGTAATTGCCAAATTAACCTAAGTAATACACTATGCACAATGTTACATGACAATTGCCTTTACAATGACTTAGAAAAGTCTGTGAAAGACCAGAGGGGGCAAAATTACATTGGGTTGGGTGGGAGGTCAGACAGGTGATATTAGGAAGGGAGAGGTCAAAATTGAATCCTAAAGTGCAGGTGAAATTTGCATAGTGATACAGAAGAGCCTAGGTGAGATGTGCAGGTTGCATTCAACAAATGAAGGAGAAGCTAGCTGTGCTAAAAACCAAATATGGAATATAAGATTAATAGATGCTAAGAGTGGAAACAACAGTTGGAAAAAGATTATGTAAGAGTCTTTCCAAGTACACATAGAAGTTAAGACTTTCTCCTATTCTACAGCAGTGAAACAATCAGCTAGGCTAGAAGTACGGAGACCTGGGTTTACTTCCCTATTCGTTCACTAACTAGATGTAGAAATTGAACCAGTTCATTCAACCCTGGTTTCATTATCTACATTAAGAAAAGTTTGGGACTTCCAGTCAAGATGAAGGAGTAGGTGACATGTTTTGCCTCCTTACCCAATTATAGAAAAAAATTACAACTATATCCCAAAACAAGTAATACCTAGAACCATCAGAAAATCAAGCTGGATGGAAGACTAACAACCAAGGGTTTAAAGAAGCCACATTCATCCAGACAGGTAAGAGGAGCCGAGCCATGGAGATGGGCAGAGAGGCACAGAGATGCTGTATATGGTGTGGAGAGTTGGCATTGGTGGCAGAATGGAGGATCTTACATTCATGATGGTGAGTAAAAATTGGGAGGAACACCTTTGGAGTAAGCGACCCCAGACCCATGCCAGACAACACTGCCCAGGGTTCTAGCATCAGGAAGATAAGCCCCCATAACTCCTGGCTGTAAAAACCAGTTGAGGTTGGAACAGTAAAAGAAATTGCCGTATTTTCAGGAGACTCTGTTTAAGGGACTTGGAATTTACATAAACTCACTCACTCTGGGATTCACCAACAGGGCAACAGCTTATAGGGTACCAGTCACACATGGGAAGTGGGTAAAGTAATTGGAAATGGGGCAAGAGCCAGGCAAACTTCCAGAAGCCAGGCAGCAACACTGTCCCTTCTAGAAGCCCTTCCACACACCCCCAGATCCACAAAGCAGTGAAGTGGGTTGACCCACCCTGGCAATTACCTAAGGCTCCACCCCACATAATTTACAGGTCCCTATTCTATGATTGGCCACACTACTAAGACAGGTAGACAAAGCAGCTTTGCCCAATACACAGAAATAGACAAAGGGAGGTTGCCAAGTTGAGAGGGCAAAGAAATATGGCCCAAATGAAAGAACAGACCAAAATCCCAGAAAAAGAACTAAATGACATGGAGATAATCAATCTATCAGATGGAGAGTTTAAAACACTGGTGATCAAGATGCTCAAAGAACTCATTGAGTACAGCAACAATATAAAGGAAGATATGAAGGTTACACTAATTGAAATGAAGAAAAATCTGCAGAGAATTATCAGTGGAGGGAAGGAAGCTGGTATTCAAATCTATGATTTGGAACATAAGGGAGAAATAAACAGTCAATCAGAATAAAAAGAAACAAGAATGCAAAAAATGAGGAGAAGATTAGGAACCTCTGGGACAACTTTAAACTGCCAACATCCAAATCATAGGAGTGCCAGAAGGAGAAGAGGAAGGGGAAGAAATGGTAAACTTATTTGAAAAAATAATGAAAGAAACTTCCTTAATGTGGTGAAGGAAATATATATTCAAGTCCAGAAAGCAGTCTCAAACAAGTTGGACCCAAAGAGAACCACACCAAAACACATCTTAATTAAAATGCCAAAGGTTAAGGGTAACGAGAGAAGCTTATAAGCAACTTTAAAAGCAGTAAAAGAGAGCTACCAACAAAAGAGTTCCCATAAGACTATCGGTTGATTTCTCAAAAGGAACTGCAGGCAAGAAGGGACTGGCAAGATGTATTTAAAGTGATGAAAAGCAAGAACCTACTACCTAGATTACTCTAACCCGCAAAGCTATCATTTAGAAAGGAAGGGCAGATCAAGTGCTTCCCAGACAAGGTAAAGCGAAAGGAGTTCATCATTACCAAGCCCTGATTATATGAAATGTTAAAGGGACTTATTTAATTAAAAGAAGATCAAAACTATGAACATTAAAATGACAACAAACTCACAACTATCAACAACTGAGTCTATAAAACAAGCTAAACAAACAACAAAAACAGGAATAGGGTCATAGGTATGGAGATCATATGGAGGGTTATCAGCTAGGAAGGAGAAGGGAGAGAATGGGTGAGGAAGTGCAGGGATTAAGAGGCACAATTGGTAGGTACAAAATAGACAGGGGTTGTTAAGAACAGCATAGGAAATGGAGAAGCCAAAGAACTTATATGTGTGACCCATGGACATGAACTAAGAAGGGGCAGAATTGCTGGAGAGAAAGGGATAATGGGCAGAGGGGGGCAAAAGGGGAAAATCTGAGACAACTGTAATCTACCATAATCAGTAAAATTTATTTTAAAAAGTAAAATGCTAAGGAAATGTAAAAAATGAAAAAATTGGGCTAGAAATTGGCTTATACCATTGTTTCTATCTTGTTGAAAGAAAGAACTTTTTACAGGAGAAAACAGTAAATTACTTGAGTGATTATAATTGTACTTTACAAGAAACATTGATTGAGAACTATGTAATAAAAAAATCATTTTGAACCTAACAATGCTTTTCAATATATGCCTTATTGTATTGTCCAAAATAGCACCCACATATTCATTTAAAGGGCTTATCACATTGTTTTTAATTTGCATTTCTCTGATTAGCAATGAGATTGTGCTTCCTTTTGTGTATTTACAAGCTTTTTAGAGCCTTCATCTATGAGCTGCCTATTTAAGTCTTTTGCCAATATTTCTATTGTGTTGTTTTTTATGATTGACTTGAAGGGTATTTTGTATATTCTGCACACAAAATTCTTTTCAATTTTTCCCCTTACAATTGTTTCCTCCAACTTAGTGGATTGTTACTTTCTTTACAGTGTTCTTAAAATGAAGAGAAATTCTTCACTTTAATGGAGTTAAATTTATCATTCATTTTCTGTCTGGTATGTACTTTTTATTTCCTTAAATAATCGTTTTCTATCCCAAAGTCATAAAGGCATTCTGTATTTCCTAAGAATGTCTTGGAAGTTTACCTTCCTTGTTTAAGTCCACCTGGTATATGTTCATTATAGTATTATATATGTATGCAAGTTAATTTTTCTATATTAAATTTTCTATAATTAATTTTTCTAATGATCCTACATAATTTTTCTTTAATTCCTTCTTTCCCCCCAAAAATTAGCAAACTCGCATGTGTCTGCTCTACAGACTTCTCTGTTTGCATGGATGTGTCTCAGTATTCTTTATTCTATTGGCCTAGTTATTTATATCTCTGCCAATACCACATTGTTGCAATGACTATAGCTTTGTAATAAATCTTGATATCAGCTTGGGTAAATCCCTCAACATTTTCAAGTTCTATTAAATGATGTTAAAAATGTGCAAAAAGCCCTGGCTGGTAGCACAGTGGATAAGGCCGGCCTGCAAACCCAAAGGTCGCAGGTTCGATTCCCCAGCCGGGCACATAACAAGGTTGCAAACCAGGTCCCCAGTCAGGTCTGTGGCTAGAGGCAGGTGAAAAGCAACCATATGTTGAAAAAAAAAAATTTGCTAAAGTTCAGATACATGTAATATTCACCTCACTAATTAGCATGACATATCCCCTTCTCTCTTAGCTTAAACATTGTGCTGGAAGTGGAGACAATGAACCAAATTACTAACTTTAGACATACTACAATCACTTATGAATAACTGAAAATTAATTTGAGTGCCTCTCCCGGCTCATATTCTGAGAATGCTTTTGCCACCCACATAATCAAAATAGAAAAGCAAAGGCCAGATTACCTAGATACATCTCAGAAACCTGTATGAGGGATATTCCAAACAATAAATCTAAACCAGGAGGCAGTAGACCAGCTTTGGTGACCAGAAAAGTTTTATTTACCTTGTCATCTTAGTGATAAGTTTAATAAGTTCAAGAAAATTTTGAAATGAACCATATTTCAAAAATAATTCTACCTTTTTAAGAAAAACTGCCCAAGATGGCCACACAGACTGAGTTCCTGAAGATGAACATGTGTGAGTTCTTTTTAACTGTGTCATTTACATAGAAATGTATGAAAGATGCTATTTGAAAAGAAAACCTTGAATAAGGTTCTGGTTTTCTCTAGTACACATGTTATACTCATTCAGTCCTTCTGCTGAGCTATTTTTCAAATAATACGCCTCTCCACTCATTCAAGTGCCACATTGTTTTGTTTTGTTTTGTTTTGTTTTTTTCTAAAGATTACAGAGGGAAAGGAATTACAGTGAACACATAACTCTACTTGAATAATCAAGCTCATTTGGAAATTCATTGCTAATGTCTGCAGCTGGGCTAGAAAGGCATTACTGGGCTCACAGCTACCAGAGCATCAATGTCAGCAAGAGAACACTTGGATACCGGGTAGCATCTTCCCTTCCCAGCAGCTCTCTTGTTTAAATGGAATGTTGTGCTCTAAACTATATTACTTCAAGTCTATTTGTGAAACTCAGTTGGATGCGTGTTTCTTATATAAACAACGGCTGGAAATAAATCTGCCAAAACTGGCATGATGATTTGTACATATCTTTAGTTATGTAAAACTTTTAGACCCAGAAATGGAATCCAAGAAAAAATGTTATTTTAGTTCCAAAATTTTCCTGGATATTTTATTGAATACATTATAATGTTTAATACATGTATTTACTATTGGTCTCTTGGTAGTACAGAAATTATACTCATTTCTCTGAACTGTCCCAAGTGACCAACTTACTTCCAGGGTATTTCAGCTGCTACCAAGTAGAAATTGTAACAAGGGAATTTAAATAAGTTACCAAAACTCTTCAATATTGAAGACAATAAATAAGGCACATTAAGGCCTTTCCTCAAAGGAGCAAGATTGAAACACAGTTAGAAACAAAGAAAAAGCCTTTCTAACATTTTCACACATTTGAGAAGGGGCATAGTTCAACGGTGTATGAGCTATAAATTAGACAGTGCACCAGCAGGGCTTCACCTACAGAGATATAAATAAGGATAACAACTTTAAAGTTTTTTAAAATAATATTGATTTCCATTTACATGATGAAGGAAGTATGCAAAGTTGTGGCAGGAAGAAGTGAGGTCTTAAGAATTCCAAAGGTAAGCCCTGGCTGGTGGCATAGTGGATAAGGTGCCGGCCTGCAAACCCAAAGGTTGCTGGTTCGATTCCCAGCCAGGGCACATAATCAGGTTGCAAGCCAGGTCTCCAGCCAGCTCTGTAGCTGGAGGCAGGTGAAAGGCAACCATACATTGATGTTTCTCTCCCTCTCTGCCTCTCTTCCTTCCCCTCTCTCTAAAA